>JAWQFJ010027399.1:0-15000 GCA_034096865.1 Theodoxus fluviatilis
TTGCTATCGATCAAAGCGAGGCTTCGGCCGCTCGATTCGATCAGCACGCTGCCTTGGGTCACTGGCGATCAGATGCCTTGGGTTCGGACGTTCAGCCGATCGTTTCCGTCCACGGCTCTCGATCGCACGGGGGCTCTAACCTTGCGATCTGCTCCGCAGGTTGCCTCGGTTTCCTGGCCTTCTCCGGGTCGTCCAATCGATCTTATCCGACACGCGTCGCGATATCGGCACGACGTTGCTATCGATCAACGCGAGGCTTCGGCCGCACGATCCCATCAGCACGCTGCCTTGGGTCACTGGCGATCAGAGGATCGTTCAATCGATCGTGCTGGGAGAGGGTCCAGATATAGGCGATGCGTTGCGATCGACCGCACAGAGGATATGCCCGTCTGGTTCGATCAACATGCTGCCTTGGCTGTCGGACGATCCGCCGATCGTTCCGCACATCGTGACAGGCAGAGCGTTGCCATCGATTCCACGGCGTCTTTGCCCGGTTGGTTCGATCAGCAGGCTGCTTTGTCTTACGGGCGTTCTGTCACTCGATCTGGCGATCGTGGCGATCAGCGCGAATGGTGTGGCGTTGCTATCGACCGCGCACAGTCTTTGGCTTGGCGGTCTGATCAGCGGCCGCTTTTGTCTTCACGACGATTGCCTGGTCTATTACTCGATCGTGATCATCCTTATCGGGAGTCTCGACACGATCGAGCGGTAGATGGTGTTGGGCGGGGGTCCATTCACGGCACGCGCGGTGCTGATGATCGCCCCCAGTCCTTGGCGTCTCCGCGAGCACGTGTTTTTGCGCGGGTTTCTCGCCCTCGGCAGTGTGTGCCTGACGATCGCTTGCTTTTGCTTTTCGATCTGCACTCTGTCTCAGGTCTAGGGGGTCGGTAGATCGCTTGTCGGATCGCGATCTTCCCTTTGACTCTGATTCTCCCGTTCCGTACGTCGTGCCGTCCAGGCGTCGGTCACAGTACCGGCAGAGCGTTGCGATCGATTCCCGGTGGCGATGCCCCGTTGGCTCGATCAACATGCTGCTTGGTTTTCCGGGCGTTCTGTTCCTCGATCAGTGGATCGTGACGATCAGCGCGTCCGGCGAGGTGTTGCTGTCGACCGCGCAGAGGTTTGGTCTTGGCGGTCTGCCCAGCGTCCTCGAATGCTTTCACGACGCTTGCCTGATCTATTGCTCGATCGTGCTCGTCCTTGTCGGTTGCTCGACACGCTCGAGCTGTTGATGGGCGTCTCTTTCCAGGACGCGCGGTGCTGATTGATCGCTCCGAGGTTTTCCGGACAGTTGATCAGCCTGCGTCATTGGCGTCTCCGCGATCGCGTGTTTTCCGCGAGCTTCTCGCCATCGGCGGTGTGTGCCTACCGTTCGCTTGTGTTTGCGTTTCGATCAGCACACTGTCTCAGGCCTCGGGGGTCGGTCGATCGCATGTCAGCTCGCGATCTTCACTTTGGCTCTGATTCTCCCGTTCCGTGCATCGTGCCGTCCAGGCATCGGTCACGGTGCCGGCAGAACGTTGCGTTCGATGGCACGGAGGCTATGCCCCGTTGGCTCGATCGGCATGCTGCCTTGTGTTTGGGGCGTTCTGTCCCGCTCAGTGGATAATGGCGTCTCAGCGATCACTTGTTGTGACGTGAGATTCTCGCCCTTGGCGATACGTGCCTGACGATCGCTTGATTTGCGTTTTCGATCAGTGTACTATCTCCGGTCTACGGGGATCGGTCGATCGCATGTCAGATCGCGATCTTCTCTCTGTCTCGGATTCTCCCGTTCGTGCTTATCGGGATTCTCTGCGTTGGCGGCGCGTTGAGTCTCGACTCTATCTCCGTCGTGATTTGTCCGACTCTGATTCGCGATCGCTCTGTCCGGTACGGGGTTCTGATCGTCGCGCCCATGGGTCTGCAGACTCTGGGCGTTTGCGATGGCAATCCGACCGGCTGCCTTCCGGAGCTCGTCCTTTGCCGCCTCCCGTGTTTTTCCTTACACGGGGTCACGGGGCATCGGTCGGTTCGGGGCGTCGTGTTTTCGGCCCTCTCCCTCCTCATGCATCGGCTACGCGTCCCAGTCTGATGTGGGTGGTGCGTTCTATCCAGCCACATCGGATGTTGACGCTTCTCTGGTGGTAGAGGCGCATCCGACGATTGCTCTCGAGCGAGGTATATCCGCTTCGGATGTGCATCGTTTTCACCGTCAGTTTGCCTCGATGCCTGCTCTATCGCTCGATCGTGCCCCTCCCGGTCGGGAATTAGACACGATCGAGCGGTTGCTGGGTGGTACCAGGGTCGCTGTACGGGTCGAGCGTTGATGATGTTCGCGCTGGGGTTACGCGCGTTTCCATTTTCGGACAGCCTTGCATTCTCGGCGGTCGCCTGTGCGATCGACGGATCGCGGTTCAGGCGGGGTCTACGAACATCGGGGTTGGCGGAAATCTTACGGCACTTGGTGTTTGTTTTTCGATTTCTGTTCCTTCTCCGTTTGTGCGCTTGCCATGTATGGTTCCACCGGTTTCCGTCCGGTTAGGTTCCATTCTTGGCTCTAGCTTTGGCTAGGTGCGCTGGCTTTTCTTCGCGTGATGCTCCCTTTTTCTTTCGTTCCGGAGTTTCGTTGCAAGAATCAGAGTGCTCTTTCCGACTGTCAGAGTATTGAGATTAAGAGTCTCTACTCTATCGTCGATCCGTACGAGCCTGATTGTGTCAACTGTCCGCTCCGTGCACTGAAGTTTACTTGGCCAGGACTCAGTCTCGTCGTTTTCGCCGACGTAGGCTTTTTTCTTCCCTTGAAGATTGGGGCTCTGTGGCCGAGTGGTTAGCGCGCTGGACCTACAGTCGCTTGCGGCCAGTGGGTACGGCGTTCGAAGCTGCGCGGTTCCCAGAGTTGCATCCTTGAGCAAGATGCTTAACTCGCATTGTTTCTCCCCACCCAGGAGTAAAACCGGGTACCTGTGAGGGCAATATTGGCAAAAACGTTGTGCGATTAACCCTTGTATGCGGCCAAGCGCCAGCATCGGGTTGGAATACTCCCCAGGGAGCGGAGTTGGTGCTGGTACCTGACTGTGTGCGTCTTAAATGTCTGTCACTATGTTTGTTGTGAGGTACCAGTGAGGATTGATGAATATGCCCAGTGATCAGGGGGTAAAGTGTAAGCGGTTTGAGACCCTGACAAAGGGTGTAAGTCGCTATAAAAAACCACACCTTTTTATATGCATGTATACGTAATGGTAAGCATGGTAGCTACGTGATACTGACCTTGCAAGTGACCGGACTTAATTAAGCAACAACTTTTGTCGAAGCAAACACGTTTTTGCAATTTGTTTCTTATTTTTTGTGGTTCTGATTGTACACATATCATCCTGCTTTTACGCAATGAACATTTCAATAGCCTGTATCGTGTGGTACGTGTGTGCTGTCAGTCGGTCTTCAAGTGGATGACACTCGTAAGTTCACCTGCGCATGCAGAGTCGGTCTTATTCAATGCTGGCTCGAGTCCCTTGCTTCAAGCAGATGCCCAACACAGTGCGTGCCACCCGCTACGAGCACGCAGCCGGGTTAGCTGGCATAGCCCATGTTGATTGATGATGCGGCATCAGACTGCTGACGTGTCACGCTGGGACGGCTGTCTCCAGGGGAGATGGAATTGCACACGTGTGCCCCTTGCACGTAGAGATAGGGCGCGTTTGATAGGCAAGTGGGTCGCCTCGATGGCTAGTCGGGGGCGAGCGAGAAGCACCTGCGGCTAATGAGCGAGAAACGTAGGCAACGCCTAGCCCTCGAGATTCTACGCCTTGCAAACGCAGCCCTAGTTACAGCGCCGCGTCTCTCGCCGTCAAGAGAGAGATGCTTACGGGTAGGGGCCGCTATTGCGGGATTTTTTTTTAAACAAAAGTTCTTGAGCCATTTTGATTCTTTTGTCCTAAAACGCCTAAAAAACCATAAAATATTTGTTACTTTTTTTTAAAGAAACTTAGAAATTTTTTCGGGTTTTATCAATAACGAGTGAAGCTTTATATTCTAACTCCATCCCACGTTTGACTCTCAACGGGTGGTCCCTACGCCCTAACTCCAGGGCCCGACGCTGATGTTGGACACAAACGTGACAAAAAGTAACGCGTCCGGGTTTAGGTGAAACTCCCCGGACAGGCTAAGTCAGTCAGGCGGGGTGGCGGGTGCGGCCTAGGCTGAGAGCTATCGGTAACAAATATTTATGGTTTTTAAGGCGTTTTAGGACAAAAGAATAAAAATTTCCTGAAGAACTTTTGACCAAAAAAAATCCCGCAATAGCGGCCCTCCGCAATAGAGAGCCGATGCCATGCTTACCACCTCGGCAACTATCTGGATTCTTGTTGAGAATATCTGTAGGTCGTTTTTTAATCGTTTTGAGTGGTTTGTAGTGTAGTACGCTGATGTGCGATGTGAGTCTTGGCATATGGTTGTAATAACGTGTCATAGAAATTCGCTGTCTGCTTTTCGTCCATTGCTGCTTGACATGATAGCGTCTGCGACATAGATTACAGTGAACATGCAATACTGTGTTCGTGGTTTTGTGAGAGAAATTACGTAGATGAAGCGTTTTTAGTTGATTGTTGTGTGAGTTCGTGCATCAGAACTGATGGTTTCTTGTCTGAGGTTTCGTTTTGTGATGTGTCCAGATTCATCACAGCTGTTGTTAGTGTCTGCTGTTATGGCGTGTGTGCTTTGTTATTCTACAAGACAAATCTGGTCTGACTTTCCCTTCTTACTTCTTTTAGCACAATCGTTTCGAAGCCAAAAGAGTTCGCTCACCTGTTGAAGAACAAGTTTGGAAGTGCGGACAACATCACTCAACTTAGTAAGTAACGTGTTGCAAGTGTTATGCCGTGCGTTTTAGTCTGAGGAGCTGGTCAAGGAAGGAAAAAATCTCTTTAGTACTGAACCAGACGCAATTTGTGTGCATTACGTTCCACTTAGAAGAGTTGGATGTTGAAATGGTAAACTCAGATTCTCAGTAAATGTTTAATTTGTTCTATTCTTGCGTTTTGATTTCGAATGTAACGGACCCAAACTTTACATCACGATGATGGTGTCACGGCATTTTATCGTAGTGGAGCGTACCTGTTTTGGAGAATTCGGTATTTAGCTCTAGTAGATAGACTTTCTCTTGCACTTTAAATTTTGAGGCATTAATATATATATATATATTCCTAGTGAATTGTTATTTCAAACATTCATTTGAAAGCGTTTTTACAAATCGTCTGTGGATGAAGTGAAGTGAATTACTTCCAAGCTCCAGACATTTCTAGAGCAGAAAACACTGTTTGTGCTTTGACTGTTCAACTCCAGACAGCACGTATACTGCCTGTTTCAAATCTACACAGCTCACAGTTCACAGCCTCCCCATTACCAGAAACGAAACCACTTTAAGTGCACACCTAGCAGTCTTATCTACGGCAGACAGACGGAATTCGATCTCGAACGTTTGTCATAGTCTGCCGGGCACTTGGTCAGGCACGTCTATGCTTCTCTGCAAGCAGCCATAGATCTCCAGACTAGGTCTGTAGCGGTCAGTGACTGCATGAGAATCGCAGACACGCGTGCATGGCATAGAGCAGTGCCGACAACCGGGGTGACGTAGGCCACCCGGGGTGGCTAAGGCCACTTCAGGAGAAAAAAATTGGTCACACTTTGAATGCTTATAAAAACCTTTTTTAATGGTTATGGGGATTTTTCTCAGATGTATTCCACCAATCACTCATTTTTGGGTTGTTCTGTCTTGGAATCGCAGAGAACATATTTTGTTAAAGACACTATCAATGAATACCAGTGGCCTGTCACCCCCAGAAGAGGTTTACTAAGTTTTTGCATGAATTTCATTTACAGGCCTAAGTCCCTACAAAGCTCATTTAAAAAAGAAAGCTATTTTGAAATCAAAAAGTTATTGAGCTCTTTAAATTCACCAGTCCCCTCATTATGACCCCAAAATAATCACACTGGAGTAAAAGCTGGAGATACTGCATAACAAGAAAGCCACAAAAGCGGCCTAAGTCTCCCCGTTTGAGGGTGTGGCGAATGCGAGCTGTGTGGAGAGCGCCGCGTACAGTGGCCAGGGAGACAACAGAGGCTGACTGGCTTTGCTCTGTGCATGCAGAGATGGAGCAGGAGTCCCTGGAGGAAAGCGAAGCAAGGCCTCAGGGAGGTGGGACCCTTCCAGCCAGGTAAACACGCACGCGCGCACACGCATGTGCGCACGCACACGTGCACGCATGCACACACACATGTACACTCACGCACACACACATACACTCTCTCTCTCTCTCTCTCTCTCTCTCTCTCTCTCTCTCTCTCTCTCTCTCTCTCTCTCTCTCTCTCTCTCTCTATCTATCTATCTATCTATCTCTCTCTCTATCTCTATCTCTCTATCTCTCTCTCACATACACACACACACACATATCATCGAATACACGAACAGGCACATACGTAGACGTGCACACAAGCTGCGCATTTGTGAATACTGTGAGAAAATCATTCTCTTGGACAGACCTTCTCATTTCTGTGCGTGTTCTAGTGGCTGTCTAGACAAGCTTCCTTGGTTTGGTGAAGGGAGAGTGTGTTTGGATTGGCTGTGTGGGAGACAAGCCTCTAAATGTGTAGAGGAGACCTCTGTAACACATTCAACACGTAGTTTATTGTTGTTAGGGTACATGTTGTCAACGATAAACCCTTAATTGCCAACTTGCATTAAATGATAAATAGTTATTAATCAAGTGCAGACTGGGTAACGAATGAGAGTACCCCCAAAGTGGGTGTGCATGAATGAATGAACAAACGAAGGAACTGATGATTGGATGAATAATTGAATAGATGAGTGATCGACTGAATGAGTGAATGTTTGGAGATACCAGGTGCCTGGAAGATCTGACTTTTCTGCCCTGCCTGCTGACTAAGCAGGCGCGGTGTTCAAAGGGAGATGGAGGGCTTACAAACCTGACATTTACATACTACTGTTTCCTCCTTCTTGTTGGTTTTGGTATGGTTAGTAGATATAATTGGCGTCACACAGTTATCACTCCGTGCCGATGACGTCGTAGGCAGTAGGTAATGGTTTCTCATCTTATCACTGCCTACCTCATCTCGTCTTTCCTTGGGTCATTGCGCATGCGCGATGGAGTGGAAGAAAAAGTTTGTGCTGCGCTCTAAAGGTAAAAAAAGGTAAAGGTGTGATTTTATATAGCGACTTTCCACCATTGATCGGTGCTCAAACCGCTTTACCCTTTACCCCCTGATCACTGGGCATCTTGATCAATCCCCACTGGTACCTCACAACAAACATAGTGACAGACATTTAAGACGCACACAGTCAGGTACCAGCACCAACTCCGCTCCCTGGGGAGTGTTCCAACCCGATGCTGGCGCTTGGTCGCATACAAGGGTTAATCGCACTACATTTTGCCAACATTGCCCTCACAGGTACCTGGTTTTACTCCTGGGTGGGGAGAAGCAATGCAAGTAAAGCATCTTGCTCAAGGATGCAACTCTGGGAACCACGCAGCCTCGAACGCTCTTCATCCACTATTCCAATAGCTTTCCTGTGCGACTTCCTTGTAATGATTTGATTTCTTGTTGAATTTTCTACTTTATCTTTTGATGGAATTTTGACTTCCTTTTCTTTCTATTTTCAACATGACCCTTTTTAAAATAGGAATTTTGCTCGTACCGATATTTTGTTTTCTTGAAATC
Source organism: Theodoxus fluviatilis (assembly GCA_034096865.1). NCBI lineage: Eukaryota > Metazoa > Mollusca > Gastropoda > Cycloneritida > Neritidae > Theodoxus > Theodoxus fluviatilis. The sequence goes on from JAWQFJ010027399.1 coordinate 7,714, forward strand.
TTCATATGTCAGTGCATTCTCTGTTGACATGATCGCATTATATAATTGCTTTCTTTGTCTGAAAGTCATTAACATTGTCGTTTGCATCGAATCAAACATCGTTTCTGTCATGCTTCGTTTTGTTGGTGGACGTGGTTGAGGTTGAAAGAATGAAGGATGCCAGGCTTGGACAAGACGCGACACAGAGTCCCTACGACAGAAAGACGGCTTGTCGAGTCTCGTTACATACGCACTTGGATACAAGCTTTGAGAGCTGATCCGACCAGAAGCTGAACTTCGGAAGCTTGATAGTTGTACATGCAGAACTGGACACCAGCTAAGTCTAGAATACAAGTTTTGAGACTGTTCAGTCCAGGAGAATAAAAGCAGAACTTGTTTCTAATACTGAGCCGGACTCTAGCTCAGTCTAGAATACGAGCTTTGAGAGCAGATCGGGGAAGAAGCAGAACTCTAGAAGCTAAAAGTTCCTAATACAGCGCCGGACTCTAGCTAAGTCTAGAATACGAGTTTTCAGAGCTGTTCGGGGAAGAAGAAGCAGAACTCTAGAAGCTAAAAGTTCCTAATACAGCGCCGGACTCTAGCTAAGTCTAGAATACGAGTTTTCAGAGCTGTTCGGGGAAGAAGAAGCAGAACTCTAGAAGCTAAAAGTTCCTAATACAGCGCCGGACTCTAGCTAAGTTTAGAATACGAGTTTTCAGAGCTGTTCGGGGAAGAAGCAGAAGCAGAACGTTAAAGTGCAGTGTGGACATGCGTGTAGTTGGACTGAAAGTGTCGCTCTTTCAGTGACCGTGGAACTCTTTGCTATTCAGAGGTGAAACTCAGATAGACTTCTAGAACTCGGAGATGCATGTTGCCAGTGCTGCTGTCGGAAGACAAAATACTCCCTTCCAACTCTCTCAGAGGAACTTAGCATCCGAAAATGGTCAGACGATCTCAAATGGAAATTCCCAAGTGGACCCACGCTGACCATTCCCACGTTGGGATTTTAGTTTGGTGGGAAGCACATGTGAAATAGACGCAGCCTCCCAAAGCCGAGTTAGGCCTATTGAACAGGAAACGGGTCGGGAAATGGCATTCTAGTTTACTAGAGATTTCGCCTATCGGCGAAAGAGTCTCTAGCACAGTTCATATCACGTGATGGAACGATTCCGTCCGAAATATGCAAATGGAGGTCACACGAGAGGCTTGTGGGATAGCCAATCTGCTCCATGACATACGCCGTTAAAGTAGTTCTAAGACTATTTCGCACAAAACTCATAACTTACTCTTGTTCGGGCAATAAACAAGCGTTTATTCGATAAAATAAAATGTCTGTGTTGAAATGGAAACAAGTTTTGACATCTGAATGATTTGTGTGAAAGGTGGAGAGAAAAAGTATCAGAACGAACTATTTTTGGCACAGTGCTGTAATGCGAAGGGTCAAGTCTATTACGCAATCATTGCGAACTGTGCCAGAGTCACGTGACTCGGGATCACAGAATGGGGAACTGGAGGCGTTCATACCCACAGCTAGCAGCTAGGGCTTTCGGAGCTTTGCTAGATAGCAGGAAGTAATGACGGTTCTGGACAAACCTGCTTAGACAGCAAACATCCTCTCAGCCCTGTGTTTATGAATTGGTCTTCTCGGGTGCATTTGGAATGAGAAACAAGAATAAAAGTGCTGTTGCGTGGTTTTGACAAATGTATGTGAAAAAAGGAGAGGTTTGATTTTTTGACTCACATGCGAAGCAAAAGTGAGTCTATGTACTCACCCGTTTCATCCGTCCGGGCGTCCGGGCGTCCGGGCGTCCGGTCCGGGCGACCGAAAACTTTAACGTTGGAATTTTCTCGGAGACTATTAAGTCTATCAATACCAAGTGTGGCATGATGGTGTATGATGACAAGGCCTCAAAAAACGTACATAGTGACTTGTCCTGGCTTCAAGGTCAAGGTCGCAGGGGCCATAAATGTTGTCTAAAAAACAGCCATTTTTCACATTTTCTCAATTTTCTCTGAAGTTTTTGAGATATAGGTCAAAGTAATCCCTATCTTTTGATACCAGTTTGATTGAACTTGCTTCAAGGTCAAGGTCACAGGAGCTCTTCAAAGTTGGATTGTATACATATTTTGAAGTGACCTTGACCCTGAACTATGGAAGATAACTGTTTCAAACTTAATAATTATGTGGGGCACATGTTATACTTTCATCATGAGACACATTTGGTCACATATCATCAAGGTCAAGGTCACTTTGACCCTTATTAAATGTGACCAAAATGGGGTAGTGAACCACTAAAAAAAGTGACCATATCTCATGGTAGAAAGTGCCAATAAGCACCATTGTGTTTCCTATGTCTTGAAATAACAGCTTTGTGTTGCATGACCTTGGATGTATTTTGATAGGAAAAATGTGTAAAGCATTTCTTAGTGTATGATGTCATTGGTAGGTTTAGTTGTATGACCTTGACCTTGAAGGTCACCTGAAGGTCAAGGTCATATAAAGGTCAAGGTCAAGCATGTGAGTCGTATGGGCTTTGCCCTTCTTGTTTCCATTTCAAAACGTCTGAATGAAATTAAACCATTCTTTTGAATCAAATTACTGTCGTTACTTACAGAAACGTAACTGTTTGGAGGGTTTAGTGTAGTGTTGATTATATTGAACTGAATTTGCGAACGGAATATTCTGAATGCTCTGTGTGTGCGTGCGTGTGTGTGTGTGTGTGTGTGTGTGTGTGTGTGTGTGTGTGTGTGTGTGTGTGTGTACGTGTGCGTGTGGTTTTTTTCAGCACATAGCAATCCAACTACCCCAGAACACAACTGAATCATTTCTTATTCCGGAGGTGTTTCTTACACAATGTTGATGTTCTTCAGTGTCTGAGTGTCCTTGTCTCTTTGTGATTTATTGCGTCTGTCTGTGAGAGTCCGTGTCGTCCGATGTTCAGTGGTGAAGTTATTTTGTCTGTGTATATATATGTGTGTGTGCGTGCGCGTATGTGTGTGCGCGCGTTCATGTGTGCGTGTTTTGACTAATGTTCAGTAGTGACGTCACTGTGTCTCTGTGCGGATCGTCATGAGAATCACTCTGTGTGCTAGGTACGGCAGCCTCCTCGCCCCTGACGATTCTCCTGGGTACGTAACACCACGTCTCCCGGCGTCATGCTCTCCAGGAGTCGCAGCCTCTGTAGGACGCGCCTGGCCTCCCCATCTCCCTCTGTCTCTGTCTCTGTCTCTGTCCTGGCCTCCCCATCTCCCTCTGTCTGTCTCTGTCTCTGCCCTGGCCTCCCCATCTCCCTCTGTCTCTGTCTCTGTCTCTGCCCTGGCCTCCCCATCTCCCTCTGTCTGCCTCTGTCTCTGCCCTGGCCGCCCCATCTCCCTCTGTCTGTCTCTGTCTCTGCCCTGGCCTCCCCATCTCCCTCTGTCTGTCTCTGTCTCTGCCCTGGCCTCCCCATCTCCCTCTGTCTGTCTCTGCCCTGGCCTCCCCATCTCCCTCTGTCTGTCTCTGTCTCTGCCCTGGCCTCCCCATCTCCCTCTGTCTGTCTCTGTCTCTGCCCTGGCCTCCCCATCTCCCTCTGTCTGTCTCTGTCTCTGCCCTGGCCTTGCCCTGCAGTGCCCTGTCCTCCTCACTGCTCCCAGCTGCATCTCTCCCTCCCTCCCTCCCTCCCTCCCCCCCCTCTCTCTCTCTCTCTCTCTCTCTCTCTCTCTCTCTCTCTCTCTCTCAGCATCGGTTTTGCAGTCGTTTGTCTGTCATTTGAAGTTTGGTTGATTGATGTCTCTACATCATGTTCCTGCCAGCTTCAGAACGCTTTGGTTTCTTTGCACCAGCCACCATGCGTAGGCAGTTCCTTCTCTACCTTCCCTTTGAGTTGAGATCCGTGCTTGCTTTGTATTCATGGGTGTTTTCGCTCCGCCTTTTTTCTATATGCAATTTCTCCATGCATTTTGGTTTGTCCTTAAGAGCCTGTCTTTCGATTGAATCGGTTTGGCTTTCTCCAGGTTCTCCTTCCTTCAGTGTGACCGTACATACTCGTCCGAGTCATCCCTGACCTCGTGACTGTGGTCGGTTGTGCGATGTTTGTTGTCGTTGCTTGGGCGTAGGCCATCTTGTGCAGTCCATAGAAGCTGGCCACCACAGCCTGCAGGACGAAGGAAGATGCATGCCTCTCCGTCCCCCCACCCCCCACCCTCACCCCCCACCTCCCACCCTCACCCCATGTTCTGGTGAAGACTTCGAGACTGCTTGGAAGATAGTCAAGGAATGAAATGTTGAAGATATCTAATGCTCAGGCTATATTTTTGCTACATGTTGCCTGCCGTGGACAATAAGACAGCAAGAGGAAAATACACCCAGTGCTGCTCGATGCCCCGTCATTAGCTGGCTGATGCAGTTATTGAAGTGAGAGAGAGGTAAAAGATAAATGTGATAGACTCAGAGTGCAGATTTAATCTAGGGATTGCAAATTTGATACAGACCCCGTCATTAGCTGGCTGATGCAGTTAGTAAAGTGAGAGAGAGAGATAAAAGATAAATGTGATAGACTCAGAGTGCAAATTTAATCTAGGGATTGCAAATTTGATACAGTCTTGATTTGTATCTTTTGTACAGGGAGTTACCTACCTCCTCTCCCTGTATCTCTGTGGTTATGAAAGGTGTCTTAATTCTTCCGTAAATGAAGCAAATAAGCTACATATTAGACTGTGTGGATTTTATAATTATCTAGGAATGACTGAGGCTCCCGATCACGTCAAAGTCTGCCGCATTCCCCCGTGGCTTTGTCTATGGACTCGTTGTGCTGCTGATCTTGCACTGCTTTCCTGCTGTTGGACCTCTGTCTGTGCGTGCGTGCGTGCGTGCGCGTGTGTGTGCGCGCGTGTTTCGCTGTGGTTGTAGCACCCCATTCGTTGTTTTACGTGTCTATTACTAGGACGGATTATCATCAAAGTGTGCTTGTACTCACTTCTTGCAATGTGGCACATTGATTGATGCTCATGGTACTGCTTGTCTGTCGTCGTGATAGCAGTGGAAACGGAACGTGTGGGAGGGGCTGGGGGTGAGGTGGAGGGGGTAGGAGGCTTAGAGAATGCTGTCTTTTGTCTCCCTAACTTTGCTTGTTATCACAGTCACTCACACTCATCTAACGCTGTTTTGGGGGGGTCTTGTTGGGGTTTTCTCACCCCCTGAGAATCAAAAGATAGTAACTCAGTTTCATCCTTACATTTCTGTTTCGCAATAGGATGCAGTTAAATATGGGTTTTGGCTCATAGTCACTTGTAAAGAGAAAGGCAGTCAAAACATTGGTTTAAAACAGATTGTAGCATGATTGAAAATTCGTAAGTCTTCGACAACAGAGGTTTCCTCAACCATTACGAACTCTACAAATGTACTTACAAGCTTGACCAAGAAAGCAACTTAGGGTGGAACTTTGAGGTGTTGAGTTTTATTGCCTAAGAACTTGGACAGAAGCGCTGCCTGTCAATAACTGTATGAACCGCATGATAAGAGTGGGTTGTCGCATGAGAATGGCTCCACTGCCCTAGAGTGACCGGATCACACTGAGTGTCAGTGACTACGAGTAGGGCAATGCCGCCATTTCTGCTCCACACTGCTGCTTGTATTGAGAGGCATGGGGACGCTGTCGGTTCACCTGTAGTGAGCCTGCCTGTTACCTGCACTTATTTTTTACTGTGCTGTTTATTTTGCCTCTGCTGACAGCTGTCCTCATGATTTTTACCCCTCACCGTGGTCGTCTCGCTGTCTGCTCATCTGCTGATGCTTATCGTGACACTCATCAAGCGCTCATCATTTCCTCGCTGCAAGATTTTGCTGACACTCTCCATATTATCGAGAGCGAGCTCAAGATCACTGATGCTGTCTTACTTGACGCAAAAGCTTGGAGAAGCTTCGGGGAGCTTCCCCTAGGGTTCTACACGCATGGTCCAAGGAGCAGGCTGCCGTGGCTGTGTTGAGGGCAGACTGGGGCAGTGGTCCCTCGACCAGGGACGCGTTGCTTACGCTAGGATCCTGCAAGGACCTTGCAGGAAACGCGAGGCGAGGGCGTTTCTTACTGCGTATCGCTCACAAGGAGGCAGGCACTCGCTCACTAGGAGGCAGGCACTCGCTCACAAGGAGGCAGGCACTCGCTCACTAGGAGGTTTGCCGAGGTAGCTCCGGAGGTACTTGGCCGCGGCTAGATGCGGAGGCCCGGATGACTCAAAATGGCGGAGACAGTACCAGTTGGGTTGCTGTTCATAGACAGCAGTGCATGCAATGTGCCTCTCACTGTCCGAGAATGGAAAAGTGTACGTGCACTAGAGTTTTTGCTGTTCGATCGTCCATTTGTATATTTTGAGGAGCACGTATATAGGTTATTCCTTGATCAGCACTGTCGAAAAAATGTTAATTGTTACATACATGAAGCACTGTGCATGTCCATTCCATGAATTATGTCCCTTGAATAGACCCGGAGTGTATCGAGGAACAAAAAGGTTCGAAATTGTCTACAATTGAACCCGGGTTGATTTCTTCTCTTAGAAAAAGTTCCTGTGCCATTCGAGATGTCACCATGCTATGTTCATCAAGTGAAAAACTGCTGTCAGTTAATCCGTCTATCGGCAACTTCTTCACCGACTCACGCGCCAGGACGCAGCCATGTTCTCTCGGACTTCCGCCCTGCCAGTTGATGATTGGCTGTTTCTTAGACGTCTGTCGATGCTTGCCTCGCCCTCGCCTTGCCCTCGAGGAGTTCCTAGCGTAAGCAACGCGCCCCAGTGCTTGCCTGGACCTCGCTGTTGTGCAGAGTCAGGCTGCCTGGCGTCTTTCTCTGGACTTTCTCCCTGCTTTGTCTCGGCTTCTGAGGTGTGGCTAGTCTTCGGGAACGGCAGCCTCCTTCCACACGTGTCTGCAGCTGGCTTTCAGGCTGGGTTGCAGCTGTTCCATGCTCTACGTGCTGTACACGCTGTACGTGCTGTACACGCTGTACGTGCTGTACACGCTGTACACGCTGTACGTGCTGTACACGCTGTACGTGCTGTACACGCTGTACGTGCTGTACACGCTGTACGTGCTGTACACGCTGTACGTGCTGTACACGCTGTACATGCTGTACGTGCTGTACACGCTGTAGATGAGAAAACGAAGTGTGTGAACACGGTGACTGTGATGTATGTATCACAGTTTTCTCCAGTGTTTGCACTCCTGTTTGGTTCTCACGTTATTTTTCTACCGACGTTTGGCTTCTCAATGAGTTAGAAAGGTTGGGTTTTTTTTGTTTTTTTGTTTTGTTTTTTTTTGTTTCAGACAAGACAAATTCT
>JAWQFJ010027399.1:17500-25092 GCA_034096865.1 Theodoxus fluviatilis
ATGCACCATGCTACGCCTTTACATGCACCATGCTACCCCTTTACATGCACCATGCTACCCCTTTACATGCACCATGCTACCCCTTTACATGCACCATGCTACCCCTTTACATGCACCATGCTACCCCTTTACATGCACCATGCTACCCCTTTACATGCACCATGCTACCACTTTACATGCACCATGCTACCCCTTTACATGCACCATGCTACCCTTTACATGCACCATGCTACCCCTTTACATGCACCATGCTACCCCTTTACATGCACCATGCTACCCCTTTACATGCACCATGCTACCCCTTTACATGCACCATGCTACCCCTTTACATGCACCATGCTACCCCTTTACATGCACCATGCTCCCCTTTACATGCACCATGCTACCCCTTTACATGCACCATGCTACCCCTTTACATGCACCATGCTCCCCCTTTACATGCACCATGCTACCCCTTTACATGCACCATGCTACCCCTTTACATGCACCATGCTCCCCCTTTCCATGCACCATGCTCTCCCTTTACATGCACCATGCTCCCCCTTTACATGCACCATGCTCCCCTTTACATGCACCATGCTCCCCCTTTACATGCACCATGCTACCCCTTTACATGCACCATGCTCCCCCTTTACATGCACCATGCTACGCCTTTACATGCACCATGCTACCTCTTTACATGCACCATGCTACCCCTTTACGTGCACCATGCTACCCCTTTACATGCACCATGCTACCCCTTTATGTGCACCATACTACCCCTTTGCAAACACCATGCTACCCCTTTACGTGCACCCAAGACCTTTTTCCTTCGTGATGCCTTGGAATTCAATGCATGTGACCTTGAAAACAACGCCACTGTGTATGGTGCCCTGTTTTCACGCACTTACTGCCAACAGCAATTCGTCTGTGAAACCTGTTCCTCCCTCCTTTACAATAGATGTAATCTGAATTGGTATGCGAAGACATCTTCACTGTGTGGCTTTGTTACAAGTCGAAACTAGTTGTAGACTGTTTCCCACCGTGAGACTTTGCCTTGCTCTGAGGTGGACTGATAGCGAGAGATCCACTGCCCAACACTGCGAGCACACACCCCCCACCACCACCACCACCCCTGCCTACAGACGTGTGCTCGCACCTGAGCTTGTGTGCTTGACAACACACATCTCCTGTTGAGGCGTTGTGAAGATGCATTTTTCATGCTTTCGTGCTCTCTTTTACCCTTGTGTGTGGCTGAGACGTGGAAATGCTCTCACGAATGAAAATTCCCCACGAATTCTTCTAAATGAACTCGTTGTTTGGTTTAACGTTTCTGTTAACAAGCGCATTAAAGCTCCACTGGAATGAACAGCCATGCAGTTTCTACCTAACGTTTCTGAGTTGGTCATGGAATTCCGGTGTGATCAGTTATCTTCTTCCTATCGCTGTGCCTCACATTCTGTATTGGTCTTCTCGATGATAATGATTCACGCTCACTTATCAAAACCTCTCTTGATCAACAAGTGCATAGTGCAACGTCGTGCAACAGTGTTGCCGTTTTTGAAGGCATTTTCCTTCATTATCATATCATTCTGCATTTCGGAGGGAGGGGGTTGACGGGGAGGGGGGGGGGAGGGGGGGGCTATCCATGCAAATAACCTTTCGAATCATACCTTCTCTCAGCTGTAATCAAAACTACTGACTGATTGAGCCCCCTTGTGGGAGGGGGTGGGGGGCAAATCTCCCAACGTCTGTCTCATCTCACCCAGACCTCTGTCTCCCTCCCACAGCTTCAGGTATGGCTCCGATGACGACAACTCCAGCCTCACGTCGGGGTCTGGCTTTGGTGGAGCCCACAGCTCGCCCCAGTCGCAGTCCCAGAACACCTCCCAGACGCTGCCCATGCTCACCCATGCCGCCCTAGACCCACTTCTGCAGGAACTCCAGGAGCTGCGGGAAACCACACGTACTTACCGCGAGCAGCTGCAGAACCTGGCCGAGGAGTTTGACAGCTTCAAGGTGAGCGTGCGGACAGACAGGAGCATGGGGCGGGGTGATGTGGGAATGGTGGAGAGGGAGTGGGTTGGGAGCGGGCGAGATGGAGTGGTGTTAGGATGACGTTAGATTGGGTTAGAGTGGATTAGGAGGAATGGCGTGGGTAGATTGGGATGGAATGGAAAGGGTGGGGTGCGATTGGGATTGGATGAGTTTGAACTGGGGTAGGCTGAACTTGGAATGAGCTGGAGTGGGTAAAGAGGAATGGTGCGGGTAGACGGATGGAATGGATAGGATAGGGTGAGATTGGGATTGGATGAGGTTGAACTGGGGTAGGCTCAACTTGGATTGGTTTGGAGTGGGTGAAGAGGAATGGTGTGGGTAGAAGGATGGAATGGATAGGATGGGGTGGGGTTAGGATTGGGTGAAGTAGAGCCGGGTTAGGATTACGTTGGATTGGGTTCGAGTGGGTAGAGAGGACTGGTGTAGGGAGGTTGGGACGAAGTAAATAAGATGGGGTAGGATAGCGTAGTTTGGGGTGAGATTGAGAGCGGACGAGGTAAAACTGGGTGAAAATGAACCTGAATTGGGTTAGAGTGTGTACTGATGGATGATGTTGGTAGACTGGGATGGAATTAATAGGGTGGGTCGGGGTGGGATAGTTGGAATGAGGTTAGGATTAGATGAGCTTAAACTGGGGTAAGATGACCTTGGATTGGGTTACAGTGGGTGAAATGGGATGGCATAGGTAGATTGAGATGAAATGGAAAAGGATGGAGGGTTGATTATCATTCTGTGAACCCGAGTCAGTAGTGACTGGTGCAGTTCGCAATGACTTGACCCTTAGCATTACAGCATAATGAGCATTACACCAAAAATAGTTTGCTCCGGATACTATTTTTCCCCATTTTGACAGAAATCATTCAGATGTCAAAACATGTTTCCATTTCAACACAAACATTTTATTTTATCGAATAAACGCTTGTTTATTGCCTCAACAAGCGTAATTTATGAGTTTTGTGCGAAACAGTCTCAGAACTACTTGAACGTCGTATGTCAGGGAGCAGAGGGCTATCTCTCAACCTCTCGTGTGACTTCCATTTGCATATTTCGGACGGAATCGTTCCATCACGTGATATGAACTGTGCTAGAGACTCTTTTGCTGGCAGGTGAAGTCTCTAGTGGACTAGAAAGTAGAATGGTTGAATAAATGCAGTGAGGTTGCGAAAGGCTAAAATTAGGTTGGGGCAGGATGAGCTTGGGATGGACTCGGTGGAATAGTGTGAGTAGACTGGGATCAAATGGATAGGATGGGGTTGGGTCCAATGAGGTTGTGACTGGTTGGGGCTAATTCATCCATCAACCGTAGTGTGACTATTTCCGTGTCTGCTCCGCTGCAGGCGTCTGCCCAGAGTGAGCTGCTGGTGCTGGGAAAGATGATGGAAGAGGAGAACTCCAGGATGGAGAGAATGGAGGAGCAGATGAATGACCTCACCGAGCTTCACCAGAATGAGATCACCAACTTCAAGCAGGACATCGCCTCCATGGAGGAGAAGATCGAGTACCGCTTTGATGAGCGCACCACCGACTTGTCAGACCTAGTGGACAACTGTCAGACCAGGGTAGGTGGTGTATGTGTGTGTGTGTGTATGTGTGTGTATGTGTGTGTGTATGTGTATGTTTGCGTGAGTGTGTGTCACTGTGTGTGTGTATGTTTGCGTGTTTGTAAGTGTGTGTGTGTGTGTGTCTGTGTGTGTATATGCTTGCATGATGCATATGCACGTGCTTGCATGTCATTGCGCGCGTGTGTGTGAGTGAGTGACTGTGTCTGTGTGTATGGAGAGAGAGAGAGAGGGGAGAGAGAGGGGAGAGAGAGGGAGAGAGAGAGAGAGAGAGAGAGAGAGAGAGAGAGAGAGAGAGAGAGAGAGAGAGAGAGAGATAAGGGGGGTAGAGAGAGAGAGAGGGGGGGGATAGAGAGCGCACACTTTAACCATTAAAACATCCCTAGAAACTTTTCATTAGATCTATGAAAATGGAGTAAGTAAGAGGTAATCCATCATCGTGGTGTGTGCAGAACATGCCCACCATATAGACTTCCAGTCAAGACAAATACCCTGCAGTCACAGCTTCCTTCCGTCCACAACACTCACAGACAAATGGTATCGCTCTTTGGAACCAACTGCCATTGGTTTTCTTTACGCCAATTATTGTAAAAGAGCGTTTTGTTCAAACCTGTAGGGAAAAAATTTACTGCCATTCCTCTTGCCACATCTTATGTTTACAACCTTTTGTCCTTGTATTGAGAAGCAAAGATACATCTGTATAAAGCAGATGTCTGCACTATCAGTGCCAGTGTATTTTAGCACCTATGAAGTGCATGTTACATGCGTGTCGTGGTAACTGGAGTCTGCTTGTCATACAGATACAGAGGCTGGAGCAGCAGCAGCAGCAGCAGCAGATCCTATCCATGGAGATGGTGGAGAATGTGACGTTTCGCACCATCCTCTCCAAACTCATCAACGTCCTCCTTGCTCTGCTGGCAGTCATCCTGGTCTTTGTCTCCACAGCAGCCAACTTCCTCTCGCCCTTCATCCACTCCAGGTGAGCCGCCGCTCAGTCTCGTCCTCGGGGTCAAGATCCCTTTGTGAAAGTGGTCTCATCCCCCTACTGGCATCTCTGGTGTACCGCCAGCATCAGGCAATTCCTCACAGAAAAGTCAGCAGCAACTCTTGTGCTGACTCTGGTGATGCCAGATTAAGACTGTTGCAACAGTCTGCTACTGGGTGAAACCCAGGGTCAGCTTCAAAGATTTCGACAGTTCCAGAACACTGCAGTACGGGTAGTTAAACGCCCGGCCAGTCGTTCTCTTATGACACCCATTCTTCGTGACTTGCACTTGCTACCCATTCACCATGGAATCTATGACAAAACACTGCGCCATGTGTACAGCTGTGTCAGTGGAGCAGCCCCAGAGTATCTGACTAAACTCCTCAGGAATTATGTGCCTGGGAGAGATCTCAGATCGTTGTTGTGTGGGCACTTCTCCAAGTTCCACGCTGCAACAACAGACCTTTGAACTTTGAATTCTTTATTGCAAAGCCGACAGCCCGTCACAAATTCTTAACGTGTTTTAATGGTAAACGCAATGGTTACACATTTTGAGCATGTTGCATTTGCATAAATCTTTGCTAATATGGCAAAAGCATAAGGAAGAAAATGAACAAACATGCTTTCATTTCCTTCTTGAAGCACAGCCAAGCGAAGAGTGGTGGTGGTGGGTTTGGGGTGTGTGTGTTTGGGGGGGATATACTCTTTCCCCGTCATTTGGTGTGCTTATGCATATGCAGTGGAATAAGCGGCCATGGTTCGAGGCGAGTTCGGCTGCAACAACAGGAAGTCTAGAGAGAGAGAGAGAGCATTATCAAAGCTGTGGAATAGCCAAGACTTGGTGCAGTAGTTGCCAAATTTTTGCAGAATGTTTGCCAATAATGATTTGCCAAGACTTTGTGAATATTAGCCAAGATTTATTTGTCAATTAAGAACAGGCTTTAGCAAGAGTGTAGTCACAGTGATGGTCGTTGTGAATTACACAGCCATCCAGCCCTCTCCTCTACCAAGAGGCCCTCTTCACGTTGATGTGTGCACATGCACGAAACCGCTTTGCTCAGAATCTGAAAACAGCCATGGTGTGGATGTGGTGTCTGTGTAACAAGAAATCTGAAATGCTTGGCCGGAAACCTGGAAGTCTTTGACCAGATACTAACAGCAGTGATGGCCTTAGACACGTAGTGACCCTAGGATATCATGGCATCATACCAAGAAACTGTTTCACCATGGAGTCCAAAACTTGGATAGGAAACTTGGGATTGTTTGAATTAACTCGTTTGCTACTGTTGGAAGGAAGGTTCCTCTGTAGGCTTTAATCAGAAAGTCATAATATACAAGAAAGAAATTGTGAGAATTTTTAGTTCCAGTGCTTGCTCTACTGAGGGTTTGGTAGAGCAGTTGAGAGCGCTGGACAAATTCGACCACCATTTCAGCACTGGCATTTTTCTTAAACTTGAACTTTTCTCTTTCAGAATGCGGACTCTGAGCACTGTGATCCTCCTCTTCTCCATCTTTCTGGCCTGGCAGAACTGGGACAGCATCAGCGGTATCTTTTCCTACCTGTTTGGTTCCTCACCCAGCCAAGACGAAAACAGCTGAGAGTCTTCCACAACGTTACTCCCCTACGATTGCTACTTTTCGCTAGCGAGTGACTGACTGGTGGCCGCCTCTAGATGGGCGGAGACTGACTGGTGCTGTGTGTGCGGTGGGAGAGGGCCGTGTCCCTCTGGCATGGAGGGGCACGTCGTCCTGGGCAGACTGCTGGACATGAACTGTGCAAGCTTTCTGGGGACGTGTCATCTCCAGGGCGAGGAAGGGAGCATCTGCCGGAGAGCAGAACACAAGGTTCGCCAGGTTTGGACTGGTGGCTGTGGAGCTGGACGCCGTGTGGCATTGTGCTGCGTCGTGCTGGTGAATGTGAAAACTGCTATTGATGGGTTTCTGTGGTAGGTCGCCCTATGGTGCTTCAGGCCTTTCAAAGCCGTCTGTGACTGACAGCGAAGAAGACGGTGGTGGCGGCTGTGGTGCACTGGTGGGGACGGTTGCTGTGCTTGGAAGACTTGAGGACAAAGAACTGGTCCCCGAAGGCCGGTGCTGCGCTGCGCTGCGCTGACTGACTGAATGGTGGTTGAGCTGGCTTCTGCAATATGAATGAATGAAAGACTTGAGATGGAGGACTGTGCCTGGTAGCATCGTCCTCAGAGACAAGTGCTTTACAACAGTGAAGGAGAGTGAGAGAGGAGGTGAGAAAATGGCCTCACGTCTCTGTTTCGAAACTGTTGTTCCGTTCTTTTTCTCACAACTTGTGTCCAGTAGATTATGTTTATGGAATCTGTACATGGAAGTAGTGGGAGACATCAATGACCAACCTCCCGTTTGTCTGCATGGGTTCTTACCTTGAACCATCATCAGAGGTGGCACTCTCTGCAAGACATTGGGTCTCCCAGTGTGTGTCTTTGACACTCGACAGAGTCTTTGACACCAGACATGTTGCAATATCCCATAGGAGGGAATCACGGACATCTGTACAGCTCTCCACAGGATCTGCTGCTGAATTCATTGTGCAGTCTGTGCATGTGGACAAGAAACGCTTGCTGTAGTTTTGTGTGTGCATGATATAGATTTGTTTTCCCACCACTAGGAAAAAAACGCATGTTTTTTGACCAGAGAAATGGTGAGATATGCCGACACTGGAAAAGGGAGAGAGGCAGGACTTGGTGAACTCACAACGAATCTGCAGATTATTGCTACTGTGACCACGGGCTTCGAGGACAATACAAGCACTGGGCATGGCCACAAGAAAAAGTCCAACTTGTGGAGGAAAGGAGATGGGGCTGCAAGTGGTTCTTTTCTGTTTGCAAAAGTCGTGTTCCTAGTTTTCCTGTACATGTGGTTTTCTCGTTGTTGTTGGGTTTCTTTCTTTTCTGGAGATGCACATGGTCACTTAGGCATTCTGGCTTTTCAGCTACTTTTGATTTCCTTTCCTGTCCCTTTTAACATGCCCAAGCATA
>JAWQFJ010027401.1:2500-17500 GCA_034096865.1 Theodoxus fluviatilis
CTCTGTGCTGTCTGAAAATCCAGGTCAACCCCCCAATGGGTTTATCTTGTCTTCTTTTGTGCATTGAGACAATGAATTTCATCCCGAGTGTCCTCTAATTTATTGGTTTGTTTGTTTGTCTGTTTATTTGTTCATTCATGTATGTATGCACACACACACACACGTACGTAGAGGGGGGGCTCCCTGTTTGGTGTGGGCCTAGGCGCAGGGTGGGGCTATAGAGAGGTGTTTGGAATTCTCTCTACCCCATGGCGCAGGACCGACCCTGGGTTCTTTTGATGTGGCCAGCTGGGCATGCAGGCAGGAAGTGTAGAGGCAGTGTGCCTCGTCTCTCTCCCTTCACTCCCTCCAATTAAGGGATCAGCAGAACAGGAAGGCTTGGTCATAAACTTCTCCGAGTTTATTCATGATAACAAGGCAATTCAGGGCAATGCAGGCATAAAAGCTGTACACCGGAATGACCTTCCCGTGACCTCTCGCTCTGCCATCCTGACTGTCGCTCGTTGGTCACATCGTCTCTGGTCTCTCGTCTTATCTCTCTCCTCGTCTCATCTCGTCTCTGGTCTCTGCCCATGTGTTGGTGCTGTTAAGGCAGGGGCTTTAAATAGCCATCACGAGGGCGTGAGCGAGCGCAAACGAAACTTCTAAAGCAGTGCATGATATATTAAATGAATAAACTCTCAAATTTGGTGTGATCTCAAAATACACAAATACTGGCTGGTCAGATTGGATGCCAGCTGGCGCTCAACGTGTGAGCTGCGTGAACCTCATACATCTCTACGGCAGCCACAGAGTGCGCGAAACATGCCTCCTCACATATCTCTGCAGTTACCATCCACTACACACTAGAATGGGAATAAGAGATAATGCGTTTAACTGCAGTGGTCTAGACAAGTTTCTACATCATATTCTCACCCTCTTATATATATATATATATATATATATATATATATATATATATATATATATATATATGTTGCTGGTTTGTACTCATCATGATCATGCAGCCTTGCAGGCATGACGCAGGTCATACAACACACTGATGGTTTTACATGCGTTTTTGCAGTCTAATATGTATCTTCCTTCTTTTTCTTTGCTCGCTGACACATAAAGAGGACGTTAAGATTGTGTAATGCGGACAAGCGCACCCAAAGATCAAACAGCTCAAGTGTGACCCGCTCCAGGGTGAAGTCGCTGTGGCTAAGACAGAGTGGCTGGGGCCAACCTAATGCGAAATAAGATTTTAACACGTTTCTATCAATAAAACGATTATGTATCACATTTAGTTAGGATTCAATAAATTCTGCGTAGAAATATATTTTTAACGGGCTTTTTAAGGGTTCCATTTTTTCGCATTTTGAGTTGAATAAGTTCAAGTTTTAAAGTTATTTTTCTTTAAAGTGGTTTTTTTCTGGACATATGCTCTTTAATAACTTTATCATTTATCATGAAACTGTAACACATTTGGTGTAAAATTTAAGGAAATTCAACAAAGGTGTTATGTTTTTCAATAACTTAAAAAATCGATTTAAACCTGGCTTGGCCAGAGCTGGTCTCAAATTGCTGCCATTTTTTAAAGCAATCGTCGTTATATAATCTCAACCTAGTCAAAGAAAGAGCATGGTTTGGTCTCGCTGCTAATTAAAAAAAATTGCCTTCGTCAGAGACATCACGTCATCTTGGAAGTGGGCTCTGCTCCGTCAAAATCAAACGGATTTCATGTGAAAATCGCTCATGTCACCGAAAAGATTGTTCTTTGAGGACTTCAGCTTTTTTTGCGAGCGAGGTCCAAGCTTGCGAACTCGTCAGAAATTCGCATTCAAGGCCGTCGAAAAGAGGGTTACAAATCTGTCCATCTCGTGAGGCGCGTCAGGGTCCGAAAAAACGTGGCCAAACATGGCTGCCTCATTAGTCACTGCGCGCAGATCCACATGCACATGGGTGCCCGTGACTGCCAAGCCACGGAGAGGAATGGGGGAAATGTCAGACTTGGCCACTCCATCAGCATTTACTCTGAGGAATATCTTAAATTTCTTCAGGCTCTGTCTGATTCATCATTTAGGTGTAGTATTACGTGCCTTTAATTTTTCTTCCTGATAATCCCCCCCCCCCCCCCCCTGACATTCTGGTATTCTGCCAACATTCTGTCCATCAGTGTGCCGAAGCACATTGTTTTTCAAACAAAGGGTGCGATTTTCCTACGTAGGAATCAACGGGTGTCCACGCGCGTTTTTGTTAAATTTCCTGCTGCGGCAATCTTGGTGGAAATGTGAATAATCGTATAACCTTTTAGCGATGACATTTGCAAGAGAATGTTCTTGGTGATTAATTACGGGGATTAAAGACACCTCCAGCCGTCTGTCTGAAGCTGGGTTGCAATCTCACAAGAAATCATTGGACATTTTCGGTTGATATCTAATTACAGGATATCGCACTCTTTAGTTAGTTGTTTTAGTGAAACGAAACTATATGATATACTTCATGGTGGTTAGCCGTTAATCGGAATATTACTAGCTAGGTCAATGCAAGGTAGTGAGCTATTGCAAATGAGCAAATATATCTCTCTCTCTCTCTCTCTCTCTCTCTCTCTCTCTCTCTCTCTCGTGGAGTACATCAGGCTATTTCTGTCGGTGTAGCGTACTTTGTGAAACATAGCAATCTCACAACCATTGTTCGGGGTACTCGTACATTAAACTTTTCTCGATAGAACATAAACACCTCTTTGTATTAGTGTTTATGATAATGCACTAAAGTATATCAGTGAGATGAAAGCTATCTTAGTTGTAGTGGTGGTGGCTACAGTGTACATGTACAGGTATGTGTTACCCACTGATGATGTACAGATATACGGTGGTCACAATAGTAGTCATGGCAGCGGTGGTACTTTTAATATTTAATTGCGTAAATAAAGTCAGTCTATATATGCATGTATTACCCCGAAGCCTCCAGTCTCTGTGTGTGTCTGTGAAAAACTCCCACATCACAATTCTTGTAGGATATTGTACATCGCATTTCCATCAAGCTTGATCTAAAGGTGGTAGGTTTTCTCTCTGCTAACTCTTATTGTACATTCTTGAATGCCAAGGCCATGGCGTGGGTCACGGGGTCGAGGGTACCGTCTTACTTGGTTCAGAACTAGTTGGATTAGGTGGATATGGCCAAATTATTTTCCTGCTCCAAAGACCAATATTACGGAAACTTTGACGTGAACTTTTTCTGAGAGATTGTACTTGTCCCCTCCACCAGTTTCTTTCTAAAAGAAGTTATTGACAAGATAATTCTAGACGCAGGAATTTCATTTGCCTTCATAAGGGATCAAAGTTGCAGGGGCGCAATACATATATAATAGCTCTAATCAACTTACTCTTGGATACCAGTAGCTGTCACTGGCATTAAATTCTGAAGATGGGTAGATGTGGCACTCTTTGCGCTCGTGCAAGTAGGCATGCACTATTTCTTGAACTGATTAAATAAACAAGGTTTCAGGCGCCTAAAAAGAAAACAATGAACTGGAGTTTTCTAGGATACGAAGACTTCTACTGACAACCAACAGAACATAAATGTTGGTTTGGTAGAATCTTTATATGCCCTCTTCATCCAGAATAAAGAAACTCAAATAGCTTGAGTAATAGACCCAACGTTTTGCACAAGTTCTGTCGGTGGAGTTATAGATTTAGATTTACTATGTCGAAACTATTCACCTGTTGACTTTACCGCAGAAGAATTTCCACAACAGTCATTAGTGATTACTGCTAATTGCAATGCTTTGCACACTCATAACATTCCTTTGAAAAGCCATCACATGCTTATTTCCACTTTCTCTTCTCATTACAAATTATCCGTCTCCTCGTCTCCTCTAACACTATGTTTATGTCTAATGCCCTCGTACGCTGTTGTCATTCAAACCTGACCCCCAAAAAGTGAATCTTTGACAGTGCATATACTGTTTGTTTTGAATAAAGTGTACAGATTAATTCATTTGAAACAACACTGCGTACTTCATGATACTGCAGATTGACAATATGTATTTCATAAAACAAATGATGGCTCCTCTAAGGCATAGCTATCTCTGCTAGAGAAAAGAAGTAAACAGCCTTCTACTGCCATCTGACATTCCTACTCAACTTTAACTAACGTTTTTATTTGTGAGTAAATGTTTAAACATCGTGTCGAGACTGTTCATATGATTGTGGTTCCCTGATAATATGCTAAAAAGACATGTAATAGTCTTACCGGCTTTTGGCTCTTCTGTTTCTTACGTTCTGTGAATCTGGGATATAAAATAAGCTAATAGGTGATTACGTCAAGAAACTACTGTATTATGCATTTGGCAAGATAAACTATTGAGAGCTATTCCTGAATGACCCCTGTGGCATTTGTGTAAAAAACAAAGGCAACACATGTTTTGTGTACTTTTCTTTTTTGTCTTTGACTGTGCTTTGAGAATAAGAAATTGATCACGTCAGCTTTTTTCTGCTCCTTTTTTGTTGCAAACGTTTGACACCAGATTGCATTCCCCACAGCAGCTCGCGTTTCCCGTCTTTGACAACGCGTGCCCTGGGCTCCGCCATTGAAAGAGCAAGGAAGACTTTCGACCGGGGAGGTCGTGACCCGAGCTCACGACGGTTCCCTCGAAATAAAATTGAGGGGAAAAAAGCCCCTCGCTTTCGATTTCAACAAAACTGCTTGCAAAATTTGTTAAAAGTTCTCGAGATCATTTACTTTCGATCCGACTGCCTCCCGAAGGAATTATGCAAATCACGGAGAGCCCCGACCACAAATCCACGTTCCCTTAGCGGCTGGTGTCTTCCGCCCTCGAAACCGATGCAGCAGATTTTTGGGCCCTTGAAATAAAATGTCAGCTCTCTCTCTTGAATTGCCTCCAGCAGTCGAGCAACTCGCCACCTTGTAGGAGCGAATCGTGGGTGTTCAAACCCATGTCAGTCCGTGGAAATTTACTGCACGCTGCACTCTACCCCTTCGGGAAAAGAGAGTGGGATGGAAGAAGGAAGAGAAAAGGAAGAGGAGGGGAAGCTGATTGAGAACTCAAAGTCCGAACGTATTTTGATATTTTCTTCGCTACAGATCGCGGCGCAGCGGACAGCACAATGGCGCCCTGATGAAAGAAGCTGACTGGTGAGGATCGCAGTGTCCGCGTTCATGCAGGTACCGGAAACATTAAGGACAATTTCCTCCCTTTCCTGGCGGGAGAGAGAAAGATCGGAACTTACGGCACGCTAAACCCCTGCTCGCCGCTCTGCAAATGCAGTGATTCCATTGCGCTGATCATCATTTCTGAGTGTCGAGCCAGTAGAACGTGAGAAAGTCATCCGTTATTCCTTTGATGTGGAGGAAAATCCGCTCGAGGGATAAACGGTAGTTAGGGATGTTTTTCAAGCCCTCTGTTTTGGCTTTCTTCGTGCAGGCTTGAGGAAAGAACATCAAAGCGACGCTTTCAAAGAAAAAGTAATGCCACTGTCAGCACTCTCAGCCCTTCAAATGTTTCAGTCAGGGAGAGAGAGAGAGAGAGAGAGAGAGAGAGAGAGAGAGAGAGAGACAGACACAGAGAGAGAGACACAGAGACACAGAGAGACAGAGAGAGAGAGAGAGAGAGAGAGAGAGAGAGAGAGAGAGAGGGTGGGGTGGGAGGCAGATAATGTTGCTGTCAACACTCTCAGCTAAAAAACCCACCGAATGTAGTTTTGTCTTAAAATTATTCCTACATATACATTAGAAACATTTGCCTTTACTGCAAATCACAATGATAAAAACGTACCTCATTGGTGGAACCATGCCTATTCCTGATTATATGAAGAATTTCCCAGATTTTCGTTGCGTATTTTATTAGCATATTATAAAAACTTTGCAACATCTCGTTTTCTCATTACATCTCGTCAATCGAATAAAGATTTTACCCCTACGCGTAATTATTTCTCTGTATATGTTTACAAAATGTTCATCAGACCATCATGCTCTTAACAGTGGATTAAAAAAATACTTTCGTCTTCATACTCTTTACAGAATGGACATTTTCCCCTCGAGTTATGCTCATTTCTTTCGTTCGATTTGAGAGCGTTGTTCTGGAGAGGGAAGCGAACAAATGCATCCATAATTGTTTTTAATTTAAACTATTCAAAAAGTTTTCGCATACTAACTTCTGTTTAAAAGGACTGTACAACGTAGGCTGATAGTTCTCAGTAAGCTTCGTGTTTCATTTCTGTAGGTAGCAATCACGCAGTCTCAGTCTGAGAACCCGAGGAAAACCCTTCTCATTGCTGTGTCCCACCATCTGTTCACACACGCTCGAAGCCGTTTCGATAGGCATTGTTGGCCATATTGTACCCAGTTCATCTTTACTGTTGCATTATCCTTCAGTAACATAGTAGCCTATATAAACTTGTTTGGGCAGTCTGTCAACAGCCATCTTACACCAGTAGTTCACCGCTCGGATCACTATTTATATACTTGGGATATTTACCAAGTTCGCAGTGGCACATTTTTTACTCACATGCGAAGCAAAAGTGAGTCTATGTACTCACCCTTTTCGTCCGTCCGGGCGTCCGGGCGTCCGGGCGTCTGTAAAAAACTTTAACGTTGGATTTTTCTTGGAGACTATTATTTCTATCAACACCCAATTTGGCATGTTGGTGTAGGATGACAAGGCGTACAAAAACATCCATAGTGACTTGACCTTGCTTCAAGGTCAAGGTCGCAGGGACCGTAAATGTTGTCTAAAAAACAGTCATTTTCACATTTTCCCAATTTTCTCTGACGTTTTTGAGATTGGATACCTGACCTATAAATGGTATATAGGGCAAAGTAATCCCTATCTTTTGATACCAGTTTGATTGACCTTGCTTCAAGGTCAAGGTCACAGGAGGTCTTTAAAGTTGAATTGTATACATATTTTGAAGTGACCTTGACCCTGAACTATGGAAGATAACTCTTCCAAACTTCATTAGATTGTAGTACACATGTTATACTTTCATACTAAGTCACCAGTGTCGTTCGTCTGGGCGTCCGGGTGGCCGGGTATCCTGTTATCCGTAAAAAACTTTAACATTGGATTTTTCTCGGAGACTATTAAGTCTATCAACACCCAATTTGGCATGATGGTGTAGGATGACAAGGCGTACAAAAACATACATAGTGACTTGACCTTGCTTTAAGATCAAGGTCACAGGAGCTCTTTAAAGTTGGATTGTATACATATTTTGAAGTGACCTTGACCCCGAACTATGGAAGATAACTCTTCCAAACTGCATAACATTGTAGTACACATGTTATACTTTCATACTAGGCCACCCGTGTCGTCCGTCCGGGCGTCCGGGCGTCTGGGCGTCCGAGCGTCCGAGCGTCCTGCCGTCCGTAAAAAACTTTAACGTTGGATTTTTCTCGGAGACTATTAAGTCTATCAATACCAATTTGGCATAATGATGTGTGATGACAAGGCGTACAAGAACATACACAGTGATTTGACCTTGCTTTAAGGTCAAGGTCGCAGGGGCCGTAAATGTTTAAAAAACCAGCCATTTTTCAAATGTTCCCAATTTTCTCTGACGTTTTTGAGATTGGATACCTGACCTATAAATGGTATATAGGGCAAAGTAAGCCCTATCTTTTGATACCAGTTTGATAAACATTGCTTTAAGGTCAAGGTCACAGGAGCTCTTTAAAGTTGGATTGTATACATATTTTGAAGTGACCTTGACCCTGAACTGTGGAAGATAACTCTTCCAAACTTCATAACATTGTAGTACTCATGTTATACTTTTATCATAAGACACATTTGGTCACATATAATCAAGGTCAAGGTCACTTTGACCCTTATGAAATGTGACCAAAATGGGGTAGTGAACCACTAAAAGTGACCATATCTCATAGTAGAAAGTGCCAATAAGCACCATTGCTTCCTATGTCTTGAATTAACAGCTTTGTGTTGCATGGCCTTGGATGACCTTGACCTTGGGTCAAGGTCACATGTATTTTGGTAGGGAAAAAGCGTAAAGCAGTTCTTAGTATATGATGTCATTGCTAGGTTTAGTTGTTTGACCTTGAAGGTCACTTGAAGGTCAAGGTCATGTAAAGGTCAAGGTCAAGCATGTGAGTCGTATGGGCTTTGCCCTTCTTGTGTTAAACCTTTTTGCCCTTACTTTCATAAACCTTTTGAATGCAGACATGTGTTGTCTTTTCAGTAGTCTCCTTTTTCAGTCCCCACAACTCAGAATCTTAAGTCAGGATGGCTGTATCTGAGCATCATATAACTGTAAAAATATTTCTTATTCACAGTGTTCAGAACATCGTCTTCAGCAACTATTTAGTTTTCATTTTTGCTTTTACAGTAAGGTTGTCAAGGGAGGAAGAAATGAGGCAATCATATACTTTTACTGATTTACAACCAGCTGCGTACTTCCCAATGACCACCTCTCTCCCCGGCCCCAAAATCCACCGCTTCGAGACCATGACTTTTATTTTGTAAATATTGATGGAGAGGTCATGTTCTCGAGAATCGTGGTGGAGGCTGTCTATCTGGTATTGCAGGCCAACAGTAGCTGCAGCAAGTAACACAATATCGTATAAGAGAGAAGATCTCTGCCGCGCCAGGCAACAGCTGCACGCCATGCCGCCCATGACTGCGGATATACCTTGCAACATACTCAAGAAATAGATGAATAAAACAATCGGGGACTCGACTGACCCTTGAATTAAACTGATCGAGCAGTTGAAGACATCTGTGTTAGCACTATTCCACCGTACACACGCTTGCACCTGTGTGTATATTGCCTGAAGCATCCGAAGGAATTTGGTTGACAACCCAGCCTCGGACAGAACTTTCCAGAGACGTGATCTTTTCGCAGAGTCCAACGCTTTATGGTAGTCAGCGAAAGTGGCATAGAGCTTCCCTCGACCACTATCATACACATGCTTGACCGCAATTGAAAAAAGAGGGAACATTATGATCAAAGGTCGAGTGGTCGCTCCTAAACACTGCTTGCTCAGTGCAAGACGTACTGCCCTCTTCTGCCCAGCCTCGTGGGCGTTGTGTCAGCACAGACATAAACATTTTACTTACACTGCAAAGTAATGAAATTTCTTTGTAATTTTAGGGAGTAAACCTATTGCTATTGTTATGTATAGGTATGAGAAACAGATTTGCACCAGCACTGAGGAAAGTGTTATCTCTGAAACAGAACATTAAAAAGGGAAACGAGAAATGGGGATATATGTACTTCCACAAATCTAAGATAATCCTCAGGGACATCGTCAATTCATGCCGAATTTGTATTACTTATATTTGCTAGAGCCTGCCTTACCTCCTCCTCTCTAATCGGTGCATCAAGTCTATCATCTTGGACAAAAGGACCATCGCAGTTATAATGGGTCGTTCACCTGTTCTGATTAAAAAGACCTTGAAAGTACGTTCTCTAGTCTTTTAGGTCTATTGAAGGAGTTGGGGTTCGCCTGTTTATGGTTTGCATCATCAAGGGCCAAAAGACTGCTGATTTATGTACGTTTTAGATTAAGGTTAGACTGTAGTTTTCAGATATATTTCTTTCTTTTCTAGGATAAGTTTTGGTAGTAATTTCTCGTCTTTACAAACTGTTCCCTGTCTAATCTCAGTCCACTCTTCTCAGTCTGCAAACACGCATGCGTACCCTCACATCTTGCTTACCAACAATCCAAAACAAACCATCTGGAGGGAACTTTTAATTGTTTGTACCTAGACTAAAAATGCGCTGCATACAGGAAACAGTGGATAGGAGTACTTGAACAAAGCAGTTCGGAACCAAATCTACATCAGTGTTTCATATCCGTAATGCGTGATCGAGGCGGGTCCTGAATTCAGAAGAATAAAGATTGTGTTTGATTTCCTGCCCATTGTTGTCCTCCCAAATAAGTCTGCTTATTTTTTCACTATAAGAGGAAGATCTGACATATGGAGCAGTATCTACGCCAACATTTAGCTCAAGTGGCACATGGTTGACAGGATACAATCTCCGACTTTCAACTTGAATTTAAAGGCTGAGCTGATAGACTTGCCCATGATCAGTGACACTGTCGCCGTGTTCGGAGACATACATCTTGTTACCCGATTTGTCACCACGGATGAACACGTGGATAGAGAAAAACGCACACGTGACCTCCCACGGACTGACGGCCGAACAGACCAGGCTAGCATTTCTGAAACATCCTGTGAGGGTGGTGGTGAGATGACTGGATAAATCTAATCTGATGCAACTTCTGAAAGGATCTTGATCGGGTGAAAGGTACCTAGGTACAGTTGTATTGATCTTAGAGTGTCTGATATCTTGCCTTTGCGTCCGATGTTGGTCGAATCATTACTGTCAACCAGCAGTGCAAAGGTCAAGGTTTCTCGGTTAGAAGCATTATTCATGTATTCACTGAAAGACATTTGTGTAGAACTTAGACGTAAACGTATCTCTGAATATGGATGCACACTTTATTCATCATGATGTGGAAGATTTATATCTAAGCGAATTAAAGGTAAAGGTAAAGTTGTGATTTAATATAGCGACTTTCCACCACTGATCGGTGCTCAAACCGCTTTACACTTTACCCCCTGATCACTGGGCATCTTGATCAATCCTCACTGGTACCTAACAGCAAACATAGTGACAGACATTTAAGACGCACACAGTCAGGTACCAGCACCAACTCCGCTCCCTGGGGAGTATTCCAACCCGATGCTGGCGCTTGGCCGCATACAAGGGTTAATCGTACTACATTTTGCCAACATTGCCTTCACAGGTACCCGGTTTTACTCCTAGATCATTTTCACATATTAAACTTTCTGTCTTTCTTAGTAGTCTCTCGGGGGCCAAATAAGACTGATAGGTCCTTAAGCAATAAAGATACATTCAATCATTCTCTCGGAGGCCGAAGAAAACTTTCTGACGTGCTATTATCTTCTGTGGTGGGTACGCATGTGGCTTCGGAGACTGAAGTTCGAAGCGCACAGGCGGTTTCAGAAGGGGCAAGGAAGGCTCGTCGTCGGGGCAGGGGTAGGGGCAGAGGCAGCCCTGCGTCTCCACTCTTCTTGCAACGGCAAGATGTTGACAGCGGTCTTCCTCAAGGTTGGCGGTGGCTGTTCTCGTTAGGGTGCGCCAGGCACTCTAGTTGGAGGCAGCAGCCTCAAGCTCTCGAGGACGAAGATCTACCCACTTGAGGTTTGCCTTGAGGATGTTTTTATACCTCTGTCTTGGTGATCTCCGGTTGCGGCTGTCCAGGAAGAGTCCTCCATAGAAACAACTGCCTGGGAATATCAGACTCGTCTATTTAAATGACATGGCCAGCCTCTGGTAACACGAAACACACAAACACCTTACCCGTAGATGGTTTTGGAAACAATCGCTCTGCGCGGTAAAGTTATTCTAAAGACATACTGTTTGGGGAGGACTCAAGTAACTTCTATAGTTATTTTCATCCTGCATGAATCGGTTGAAAAGCTGGTGTTTTTAAAGGTAACTTGAAAAATTACTGATATCTCCTTTAGGTTTGGATGAGTACACAAATGTGTGTCTTGACAAGCGGTGCTGAAAGCAGAAAAAACATACATTGTCCTTTGTAAACGTCACAGTGCTTCTCGTTTTGAAAGCGAACTCATGAATAGTCAATGAAGTTTTTTAACATTCCACTACCTCCCGCTTGAGCTGAAAAGAACTGTTAAGAAAAAGACTGTGCCCGCCCGAGCATCGTGAGTGTAAACTTCACTTGGCTCGTATTGTTGTGCCAGAGCCAGTCTATTAGGGTCTGCAACGAAGCTGGAAATCAGGAGTTATTGCCGCTGATGCTCTTTCGCGCGGGGAACCAAAAAGTGGTCTCTGGTCAGTACAGAATGGTTTCAGAACGCAGTGAGGTGTTCATTTTTGTTGTGTTTGCCAGTGCTACCGTGGCAAAGTGATCGTTTATTGTCGCAGTAAGCAGGCATGAAGTGACGAAGCTAGGTTCGAGCTTGCAAGCAGATGTAACTAAATAATGGCGTGGATCGGTGTAGTGTAGTGCTGTTGAATACTAGGTCTCTCTCGTTCTCAGCATTTCTGCTGCAGGAATGCAGTGCATGATTATTGAACAGAGCTCGCGCCAACTGCATTAAGTGATTGACTCGTTAAAAATATCATTAAATGCACTCGCATATTCATTGTTGTTGTTGCTGTCCTCCTCATGTTTCCGTGTTCGTCTTTGTTTATCCTTTTGTTGATGTTACGAATCGCGACTCCTTACGCGAAACGTGAAAAAATTTAAACTATAGGTATCAAGGCTTGACTCGCTCTTAGTCTCATTTGCTCCAGTTATGTTCTTGTTATTGGTCTTAACTAGCCGTCATAGGCTAATATTAAGCAGTAAAGCTCCATTCGTTCGTTCATTCATTCATTCGTTCCGTCGGTCATTATGTATATTAATGCATTCGTTTGTTCGTTCATCCCCATTGTCTGCATGTACAGGTTGATGCGTCTGATATCACTCATTAAGACAGTTCCTAACCGGGCATATCTTTGACTAGGCGAACACTTGGCTCAGAAACTTATCCTGAGAGTAGGTAAAGCATATATGCGAACAGTTTTCTGTCCGAACTACACAGTAACACGAGAAGCTGTCTAGTAGTGAGTACTCTGTAGCCTAACTTTTAACTTGATTCGATTTCGACGCACAACTCAATATGAATAATGTAGCAATATTCATTAACTATTGATGTACTCTACTTTGTGCTTTGAGACATTATTACCGTTATTTAAGTACGGTGCCTATGTTTGTGTATCAGTAATCCTGAAAATGAGCGTTTTGTGTTCGAGCTGAGAACAATATGGCGGTTGGTGCGCCCTGCCAGAGCAAGCCATGGGAATACTATGTTTCAAAGGAAAGTGTTAGTCCGGTTAAAAACGGCCTGTTTAGCGCATATTCCCTTGTAAATGCTTGTGTTGTAGTGGCCACACACAGGTTCAACCGTGAGTCCGTTATGCAAGGGGGGAGGGACTTTGTGAGGAGATTGACACCCCACAGGCTGCCACAAGCTCGGGAGGGGAGTTCACGACTACTCTTATTCTCAAAACAAAATAGTTGTACAGGTCTGCATCCCGAAAATCTGCAGGAAAATCCACTGCCGAACACCATCCTGTCTTGAGACTGACTGGATCAGGAAGTTTTTGGCCCGATGGTGTTGTTAGTTTTGGAAACTTTGGGGCCAAAGCGTCGGCACAGTCTATGTCGGATTCCCCAGCCGATTGCTTTGTTTACCTTCAAAGCAATACAGCCCTTGACCCTTTGAATTAGGTATGCTTTCGTACCCGACAATGGCTGTTGCATTTCCCGTATGAACTGCTTTAATTCCGGCATACGCCATCGTTCGAAATTTGCAGTGTCCATTACCGCCATAGTTACAATAATGCAGTGTACTGACCAAGCAGGCGCGATAACTCTTGCGCTTAGCTTGTCAGGGGAAGCAACAACCCCCGTTGCAGACCCTAATAGGCCTATATATGCAAACTCGTATAGAGGACATTGAGGTATTACTGATTTGGAAAGCGCGTAAGTATACATATTTTCTGTCTCGCGCTGTTTCTTGTGGTCGTGATGCCTTTCGTTCAAAATTGTACAGTTCCGCACATGAACCGAAATTCTGAGTATTGCATTGGCATTCCAGTGTATGCTGCAGCTCTAAAGGATGAAGTTATGCAACATATGTACCATAGATTCTTGTATAATCAAGACTTTTCCATGTCTGAACACTTCCCATATATTTTATTCACCATTGTCTAGCTAGACAGGATGCTTTTACACACATAGTCCAATTCTGCCATCAGGGCAATTGTCGCCATTCAAGGAGTGCATCAGCTGAACTCAATTAAATTAAAACACATAAACGGCGCCTGTTTTCCTATGTCCTCACTGGCTGTCCATGCCACACTTCTGCTTCTCATCCAGTTCTCCCACCAGACTGCCGAGTGCCGAGTCTGTCTCGTCCTTCCCTGTCTATGACAGGTGATGAAGCTTCCAGACGAAAATTTCCCTCGTGGCCCGCTAGAGATGAGGGCCTTGAGATTCAAATGAACATGGCGCCTCCTCGTTGATCTGTTGCCAATGTCATTACCCAAGCAAAGCTAAGCTGATGAATATATGCTGTGTGTCACACCAAGCACATCCCTTCCCCTAGAGTAAAGGCGTATGTTCTTATTCTCTTATCACGCCGACTGTTGGCGTGGTCGATGTCAGCTCTCTGTGGGAGCGCTTCCTCTGCTTTTAGTGCTCCTCGTTCTACAGCAGAGTGCAAATGAGCCACGTAAAGTATATGGGGCATAATGACCTTCGATAGTTTCTGACGCGTTACGCTCTTTTTGCTCCGATTCTGCTTGTCTTCTACCGGTGCCAGTGCATCCCAAGTGTACTGTGATTAACTTTACATAGCTGGTTGAATTTTTCTTGATTCAGAAACTTATAAAATTCAGAGACGTGAACAGATCCATTCAGTCTACGGTGTTGAATTGCGGCAAATAGAATGACAAAATCTTGTCCCGGACAGTATGGATATACACTGATCGAAGAACACGATGTTTTTGTGCACAGAATCCGTCGTTCCCGAGATATGACAACACCTCTGCCGAATGAAGACGTAGAGAATACAGGTTTGTTGAATTATATAATGACAGGAGAGCCACCCAGAGGCTCTTCCCAACAAATAATATAGGCCTAGTGCGCTTTACAAGTTTACAGAGATAAACCCCATGAAGTCTATGAGCCCCAAATACCGGTACACGGGATTTTAAACTCAAAAAACCTCCGTGCATGACTAAGACTGAGAGGACATTTTCTTCAATTGAAACAAGAATTCAGCCGGAAAAAAACTAAGAAAATAACAACTGTTGAAATTAAAGCATTTCGGATATTTGGTATCACACACGAGGAATTTTTGTTCTTGTAAGTTCCAGTCATATCTCGACTCTGCTATTCCTCGCCCTGTGGGTTGGGGGTGAGAACAGATCCACC
>JAWQFJ010027401.1:22500-53342 GCA_034096865.1 Theodoxus fluviatilis
AAAGACGGGACAGCGAAACCCGAATTGGACTGGAAAACTCTCTTTGAGAAGAAGAAACAGCCTCAGAAGTTGGCAGAAGGGTTAAACTTGAGACAGTTCAGACAGGAAATGCGCTAAGATACTTACTTGAGGGCGCATGTGTACACTTTTATGAAACAGACGCTCAAATCTGTCATAAGGTATGTGTTGGACATTGTTTGGAAAGAAAATGCACACTTCCCAAAACTATCTGAAAATGAGGAGGATGAGAGCTGAACATAGAGAAAAGACGGCATCGAACCGGAAGTATAGGTCTTCGCAGCAGCTGTGGTATGATTAACTGCATATGTAGTTTTGTTGTCGTACGAGGTTGCCTCTTCTGCCATCTTGTATTTGGAGGTCGTGCGGTTGCCATGGCATCGTACATATTCCCAGGATAAAACTTGTAGCTAACAATTCCAAAAGGCAGATACAGCTTAGGTCTTTGCCCGATCACCTTTGATTTATCAAAGGACTAGTATTGTGTTAAAGCTGCGTGTTTGCAAAAAGTTGGAAGGTGCAGACCGCACTGATGGTGAATTTCTACTTGAGGATTATTTCCCTGCGCCATGAGGTGTCCGAGCACAAGCCACTTTCGTTCTCAGCGGGAAAAAAGGAACGTGAATTAAAGCAAAGAGGCACGGAATTGCATGAAGTGGGAGATTATTGTTAAATCTATCACCACTCCACCAGCGTGCTACAAACTCCCATTTTGGAAGTGCACTCAGTTGTGTGCGTAGTGTCACCTGAATTTGCTCTAATCTCTCTCTCTCTCTATCTCTCTCTCTCTCTCTCTCTCTCTCTCGTGTCTTCGCTCGCTCTCATTCTCGCTCGCACTCACTCTCGCTCTCTCTCATCGCCATGAATTTCCATGGGTCTTGATGACAAAGTTCAGTACAGTTCTCATCACCATGAAAGGAAGACGATGGCTATAGCATTGAGGTCAAGCAAGCAATCAGACGTGGCCGTCAGCGGTGTCTTTCGCCTTGAGCGTCCAGACGGCAATCCAGGCAATAGAACGTTTGCTCGGACCAGTTACGACCTAATGCCTGAAAGCGAAAGGTCCGGCCTATCCCTCGTTTGGGCCAATCGAAGTGAATTGTGGCGCCAAAGGCAACGGGCTGTAGAGCGCCTAGTGAGACCAGTCTCGATAATTATGTTGACAGCAGACCAGGCTTTCCCATTGGCAGTTAGGACTTCAAGGCAGCATGAGAGGTAACTGGGACAGGTCATTACACTCGTCAACCGAACTCATCAACCATGAGTTCTGCGTGGATATCTACACAGAGACAAAGAGTATCCTATATACTGATGAAGGCCATTGGCTGTGTTATTATCCAGTACGTGAGGAATCGTCTTCACCTGGAGGCATGTGTCGGGTCAAAATTGTCAGCTCTTCTCGTAATGACTCTGTCAACCAAACTGTTCAGTATATCTTAGTGCTTTTGTTTACATTCAGCACTGCAGTCTCCATTTTGCCTTCATCGCTTACGACTTGCAGTAAATCCAATCACAAAGTTATGTTGTTGTCTTATACGATCTATAGTGCTTTAACATGAAATCTCTTTTAATGTATGCTCCTTCTTGAAAGAAAATGGGTGTTAACAGTATAAAATGACGTGTTTGCCTGATTCTCTCATACGAGCGTTTATAATTTTGTTTGCAGGATTCTAGTAAGTTTTAGTTTCTTCAAGTGTCAGTGTTTCCATTTGTCTGTTTCCAAACAGTTCCCGACAGTGCAAGTTGTTTGAAATACCAATACTCGTGCCCCGCGTGGTCTCCCAGCACTAGAAAGGAGGCTATGCATGGCGCTAGACCAACCCACTGTGCCTGAGATATTGTTTCCCGTACGAGTTTACTGGTCACAATTTCCAGCACTTTGTTGTGAGGATTCACCTGATGGAAATGTCCGCATGAAGCCCATTAGACCGGCTGAAGTTGCTTTCCTTTCCGTCCAACTATTAATTCCACCTCCTTTCTACCATTTTTGAAGACATTACGTGCATTGAAAAAGAGTGAAGAAGGAACTAGTAAAGCAATAGCAGTCGACGTCCAACCAACTTCAGAATGAATGTTGATGACAATCCACATGCTTGACTTCCCACGCGGAGGTTTCCTGTGAAGAGTCGTGGTGGCCTTCCAGTTGATAGAGACGAAGCCTTGCTCCTACAAAATCATGATTTACCTTCTTTACTTCCTTTTCCTATTCCCGTGGTTGCAGCCATGGTTGGCTCAGAAACGCTGCAGTGTTCCAAATCGCGTGAATTGATAAGCAAGACAGGAGAATCGGTTCTGTGATAAACTGCAGTTAATTAAGGAGATATGTTTGTGTTGTATATTCGTTAAATAGCCTTGCACGCATGATTCATGAATGCCAGTGTTAACCCATTTATTTACGTCGCGTGCCTTGTTTTTGTTTTTTAGTTTGTTTTTGCACGTGGATGAAAACCCTATTTTGTTGAGTTCCCCAAGGTTATCAACATATGGTGTTAAGATGTCGAAAGTGATGTGTTCCACCACTTGCATTTAGAACAAACTGAGGTCGTTGTCTGCATAAAACTACAAGTCAATAATTTGGATAGCTGGTTTATTGCAAGATGGGCTTGCATGTTAAGACCAGATTGCACATCCATGTAAATCCTGAAGTATCAGCATTCATACAGAAGCTGCGGTGGCCAATACTTACCGTCCCACTTAATTGTACTTCCTCACCGGCCGAAATATTTTTATTGATCATTTAAACTATAGAGTCTTACCAGGTCAATCTGCAACAATCACATAAAGTTTTACATGGAAACCCTTTGTCAAAGGTTCAAAGTATCTGTGTCAGTACAAGAATAGTTACGCTGCTGTAGGACATCCTCTAAAGAACTTCCTCCGCCCCCCCCCTTCCATACGCCCCCTTCCATACCCCCCTTCCATATCCCCCTTCCATACCCACTGCCATACCCCCTTCCATACCCCCCTTCCATACCCCTCCTTCCATACCCCGTCCTTCGTGCCCCCCTCTCTTTTTACTTTTTTCTTTTGTGTTTCTGGCGAAACACTTTGCGAATAAAAAGATTCATATACGATTAGCAGTGAGCGTGCAAGACGTACAAAAAGACCAAACCATTATGATGTCATTGATGATTGTCAACACACGATACACTTGGTAAGTCATCAGGGCCCGTATTCACAACGGCGATTTATCGGCGATTTATGTTAACCTCGATTTATCTCTAAACTCAGACGATTCCAACTGCCTGTTCCGCTCTCCCTTGGCT
Source organism: Theodoxus fluviatilis (assembly GCA_034096865.1). NCBI lineage: Eukaryota > Metazoa > Mollusca > Gastropoda > Cycloneritida > Neritidae > Theodoxus > Theodoxus fluviatilis. The sequence continues at coordinate 25,785 of JAWQFJ010027401.1, forward strand.
GAAAACCAGTACATAGCAAAGCGCGACCTAGAATCCTCTGACCAGCGTACCTTATCTAACCGATGAAGATAACGCGGGGCTAGGGGATAAATCGAGTGTTAAAAAGATAAATCGCTGTTGTGAATACGGGCCCTGATGTGTTTGGAAAACAGAGTAAGCTCCATAAAAGTGCACGCAGCTCGATCTACCTCTTTACATTATCTCAAATAATGCAATACTGGAGGTATACGGTAGGGACGGTATAGGTGGGATGATATAGAGGGCATCTTATACCACTTTATTTCCTTCCCATTCAGTAAATGTGCTCACGTTCAGAGTCACTCATGAGGAGAATAAAAGGGACCGCCAAAACGTGTTAAGCTTTGTTGTGTTAGGCGGACAAGATACTGAAATTCACATTTCTCATTTCCCACGATCTCCCTGATCAGTACGATGCATTTGTTCCATCACCTCGGAAGCTCTTTATTACAAGAATAGCATAAGTTGGTTTTTTCTTGACCCTGAAACCAATCTTCAGCAGCCTCAGAGTTGCCATGATCACCTTTAGATCTCTTCCATAAAGCTGCTTCTCCACTTGTGCTAACAAGTCTGAGTTGCCTGGAGTCAGATCTGTGAACAGGGCGAGTTGGGCAAGAGTTCGTCTTCACCCTCAAGGACAGCAGCAATGAGAACTTGGCTGGGATGGACTAGAGCATTGCCCTAGAGGTGTAGACCACAACATAGGAATGTGACTCTTCGCCTCGTCCGTGAATGGATCGTGCAAACAATGCAACAGGGCTGCACTGAGAGCTCCAGTGACTACTATACCATAACGAATAAGATGTGGTCAACATAGCCAGTTCCTTAACTATATCACAATAATATTACCAGGTTTCATCCTATCTTAAATTTGGGAACGAAAGTCTTTTGGATTCCCAGTAAACCTATAAAAAGTGCCTCCATGATAATCGCTGCAGTCCCCCTCATTTTATGTCCTCGTTTGTTTGGTTGGACACGTGCAAATATTCGAGAAGGATATTCTTAATGGTTCCATGGTACGAGTTTACTCTCTTTCCTAGATTAGGAGCTTGTATTTTTCTGTCTCCCAGGTCGAATTTGTGCAGTTTATCAATATATTTCAGAGAAATTGCACTTAAAGACAAACCAGAATGCGGGTCATTTCCTATGTTTGCTATGCATCGCTTAGATCCCAAGCCAAGCTGTTAACAGTGGTTCAGAAAGGGTCAGACTCCCCGCTTGTAGCACACAAACATTCATGGATCTTGGACCAGAAACGTGATGACAGCTCAGCTCTAGTTTCATTCTTCTCCATCCTGCTTGTGTATGGTAATACCTGAAAGCAGACCCCGAAATGGCTTCAAAAGAGAAATCATGGCCCTTATCAGTGCTGTGACATGGGGGTGCATTGATAAATGATATGGCTTACATTAGGTCAACATCGCACACAAAAGGGTGTGAGGTTCAATGCTCTGACAGCCCCGTGAATTGTTGTATAAGGATCCACTGTGTCATTTCAAATGCATTCACTGCTTCAGAAGAGAAAGGCACGAAACGGGATCCTCCCCGCCTTTCTTCCCCCTCCCCCTCCCCCCCACCTCCTCTTGCTCCTCCTCCTGCTCCTCCTCCTCCTCCTCCTCCTCCTCCTCCTCCTCCTCCTCCTCCTCCTCCTCCTCCTCCTCCTCCTCCTCCTCCTCCTCCTCCTCCTCCTCCTCCTCCTGATCTTCCTCCTCCTCCTGCTCCTCCTCTTCCTGCTCCTCCTCCTCCTCCTGCTCTTCCTCCTGCTCCTCCTGCTCCTCCTCCTCCTGCTCTTCCTCCTCCTCCTCCTGCTCCTCCTGCTCCTCCTCCTCCTGCTCCTCCTCCTCCTGCTCTTCCTCCTCCTCCTCCTCCTCCTCCTCCTCCTCCTCTTCCTCTTCCTCCTCCTCCTCCTCCTCCTCCTCCTCCTCCTCCTCCTCCTCCTCCTCCTCCTCCTCCTCCTCCTTCTTCTTCTTCTTCTTCTTCTTCTTCTTCTTCTTCTTCTTCTTCTTTTGCTGCTGCTGCTTCGTCTTCTTCATTTCTTTCCTTTTTGTCTGGTTCATTTTCTTGTTGGTGGTCTCTCGGGGACCGAGGAAGACTGTGTGCTGTCATCTTAGATTAAATGTGCATGTGGCTTTGGAGACGAAAATCCGAGGCGCACAGGCAACCACAGGTGGAGCATGGAACGCCAGACGTGAGGGCATGGGCAGAGGTAGAGGCGGCTCTGAACCCTCGCTCTCTTGCATCAGCATGACACAGGACACAGCCTTGACAAATAACGTGGAAATCACGTTTTGGATACAGCATTCAGAATACTGCATAGTTGTGAATGAATCTATCATGTCAATGACCATTTTCGAAAATGTATTCTTCAAAGAAAATGCGCGCGTTCAGTACAGAGCTAACCAGGAATCGGCTACCGAACTCCAATCGAACACAATCTCTCATAAGAGATTTTCTTTAACCAAGATGATTATACACCAGAAATTTCTTAACTACATAATCTTCATCAACTCAACGAACCTGCACCCCTGCCTCCACAGTTTTATGTTTTGTCTCCATTGCAATCTCAACCTCAACACCCAATCTGAAAATGAAACGGCCAGTTTCGGGCCTTGTCACCGGGCTCGCACGCTTCATGAGATTTTGCAATGGCTGCATGCTCTTCTTTCGGGAGGTGGAGACCTTTCTATCATCAGGATATTCCCAGCAGGAGCACTGGGCCTGATGGGGTATCCCACTCCACTTCCGCTAACGCAGGAACTGGCTCTGCAAATGATTCCGAATCGGTTATTCTCAATTAACACTTTCTTTCTTTCCTGAATGAATTGCAAAAACATGCTAAGCTTTTGCTGTTGTGCCTCAGTATAAATTCTAAAATGCTTCTCTTTTTGTACTCACATGCGAAGCAAAAGTGAGTCTATGTACTCACCCTTTTCGTCCGTCGGGGCGTCCGGGCGTCCGGGCGTCTGTAAAAAACTTTAACGTTGGATTTTTCTCGGAGACTATTAAGTCTATCAACACCCAATTTGGCATGATGGTGTAGGATGACAAGGCGTACAAAAACATACATAGTGACTTGATCTTTTGTAGGAAAAATGTGTAAAGCAGTTCTTACTGTATGATGTCATTGCTAGGTTTAGTTGGTTGACCTTGAATGTCACCTGAAGGTCAAGGTCATGTAAAGGTCAAGGTCAAGCATGTGAGTCGTATGGGCTTTGCCCTTCTTGTTTGTTTTCTTTGGTGAAGGAAGCTGATTGTACATATTACTGACGCTTTAAATCATAAATGAACGAAATGGCGTTATTACATAGCAGGAATGAAGTGGAGAAATTCAACCAATCGAAAACGTTATCTCTTGCACGGTCGAAACATTTCAAAAGGATCAGTAGCACGCGTCAGACCGACATGAAAGTGCTTTTCATCTTCGGTCTCTTTCGCCATTTATGTCTTCTCGGGAGTTCCGGCAGACATGGTGAAGGCGGAAATTCAACTCCCGTTTTGCCGTTGCATCCTAGCGGCACCGGTGGCCACGGTTTCGACACGCGACCAGACGCCTGACCCATCTGGCGACCAGAAGCATTTGTCCTGAGGCAAGACACGGCCACCTTGCTAACGAAGCTGCTGAGGCGGAAATCGTGTCGGGGGACGGCGAGAGTTCTCGCGCGGCGGCAGGTCTTTTGTGCCAACACCTCGGTCTATAGGCCCAGGGCCCGACCCTTCAAACGATGTTGACCTTGTCTGCACGTCTTGGGACCACCACTCTCGCTCTGTTTGCGCAGCCGCTTCCTCCGAGTAGCGAGGGAAGAGGGAGCTGTCATTTTTCTCACAAGACTTGGTGTGCAGTGCTAAATTCTTGTGATGACTGAGTGCGGCGCCGCTGGCAATACTCCACCCTCACCCTCACCCCCGCATGGACCTGACCGCTGTCGACCGCTGTCGTAGTGGCGACGACGAAATGAAACAAAGCGAATCAAAGCAAAGTGACACAAATGAAACGAGGCAAAATCTGATTGAAAATCTATTTGTGAAGACTTTGACTTACGCGAAACACGGCTTAATGAAGTACGTTCAGAGAGGCTTCTGTATTGTCGGAATTGCTTAATCATCTTGATCGAAACATATCTCGCCTCCCTGGTTAAGTATGCTTTTCTTTGTGTGTCTGGAGAATGTGGCGACATAGATTTTGCTGTTTGGTCAGCTATATACAGATGTAACATTTGCATGTTTATTCATAACTAGGCATTTGGCATCACATACCATTTTCTTTTGCATCAGCTGAGTAGGGGATCACGCTGACGATCGACTATGTGGTCAGATAATCCTTTCTTGCGAATCAGAAAAAGCGCTGTCCTTGAGAGCTTCCCTGCAGCTAAAGACAACACATACAATCACGCATGACCTGGCTTAGCTCAAGAAATCAGCCCTATTTATTAACCACGTTTGGATCTTCGCCTCGAAAGTTGTCACGAATCTCTCTCTCTCTCTCTCTCTCTCTCTCTCTCTCTCTCTCTCTCTCTCTCTCTCTCTCTCTCTCTCTCTCTCTCTCTCTCTTTCTCTCTCCCTCCCTCCCTCCCTTAAAAAATCCAATAATAATTCAAAAGATCACACATTAAATGAAAAGTGCTAAGTTATGGGTGTTTTTTAAAATAGTATTCGAAGTGAAGTTCACAAACACAACGGCGTACTTGACGATACCGACTACATGTACTAAAATCACCTTTCGATCAGTTGACACCAAGACGCTTGCGTACTACGTTCCGCTTTGAACGTACCACGTCACACTGGTAATATTCACCTCACAAAATCCAAGTCACGTGACTTTCTCCTCTCGCTCAGTGCAGAAAGCGAGCTCACCAATCGGCTTCAAACACAACGTTTCATTTGTCTAAATGCGCCAAAGCGTAATGGCCTACTTAGTGTTGGAGGATGAGCGTTAGGTAAGGAGGCTGGTGAGTAGTAAAGGCGAGGCAAGAAAAGAACATGGCCTGGGGCGGGTTTCAAAATGCGAAGATCTCGGTAGATCTACGCAGATCACGCCGAATGGGCAGTTTCATTCTTTGCTTGCTAGCGAGCCAATCGTAGACGAGCGTAGATTGAGCGAGGCAGCTTGAGAGGTGCCTAGCTTTTAAGATTCAAGATGGCGGACAGCATGAGTACAGTGCGCGCCGCCATCTTGGAGACAAAAGTTCGGCGTGGATGCGTCGACCTGCATTCGATGTGTAAAATGTAAAAGCTTTCACGACCTATTGATGCATTTAACATACACCTTTGATAAATTAATGCTGTGCATGGCTTATATTTTCTTTGGATGGGTTGCTAGTATCTCGAAATAGAGCGTTTTCTGAGTGAACCGGCAACACGTCGGCCATTGAAATGTGGCTAGTTCACCTCTTGTCGTGACGTCTACGCATGCGCATTAGTTCGTCACGTTGGGTAGTTTCTTTTTTAGCTAGCTCTTACTGCGAAGCAAGATCTTGCGACCAAGATCGACTACCTATTTTGAAACCCGCCCCAGGACATAGGTTCAACGTCAGATTGAGTCAAGCGACCTTCAGAAAAAGAATAGCTTTCACTTCTGTAAGATCCAGGGCAGCAGAAAAGTACTGCGATTAACAATCTCATGCACGTGCAGCAAGCTTCATATTGCTGTCATTGGTCGTACTTAGGTCAAATCATAATGGTTTCTTGGTTGATTTGTTACCTAGGATGGTTAATGTCTTTCCATGAGTGGAAGGAAACGAAGTCTATTATCATTGGCCAGAAGAAGATCATCATTGTGGATCTGAGGCTAGATAATACTTTCGCATCAGTCACCTGAGGGAGAGACCTTGAGTGGCTGTTTAGTGCCTCATCACTGGATATCGGACTCTATCATGTATTAGGGTGCAGGGTCCGACACATCTTCTGAACATTTGCCCGAAAGCAAAATCCACTGGCCGAAAAAATGTTTGGCCCACTGCAGTAAGCACACTAGTCAAATTATTAATTTCTCTTCATTTTAAAATGTGTTTAGCATTGAGCGTGTAAATCATGCCATTATGAGAGTCAAGCTAATTAAACTGTCTGCACAGCTGTGTTGCTGTGCGTCGACACATTTTTCAAACCATTGTGTGCTTTGATTCTAAAATAAGTCAGGAAAATGTGATTGCCCGTCCAGGCAAGTCCAGGTCGACTTTTCCTTGCCCGAAGAGAACGTTTGGTAGCTCCTGGCCATTGAGCAATCGCTCGTGTCGGACCCAGGGCCATCGCTTACTTTTTTTCTGACCTTTCACCTAGAAGTGCTAACGGAGGTAAAAGTGATGAACAACGGGCATCTCCACTCTTTTCATACAGGTCAACCACTGAGGAATTGGGTGTCAGCTCTCACTAATCTTTCGTTCACCCCACAATTGAAAATACCCTAATGATAGAATTAAGATAACCACCAAAAAACAACAACAAGCTGAACCTTTAGTACACGATTCCTGGACTTCTTATTCTGTCACAGGTAACTCAGTATAATTTGTTGACGTACTTCTATTATCCCTTTATAAAAACCGCTGGCGCTGAACCTCCAGGTTTTGGAGAGAAAAAAAGAAGATCGGGTTCGAACCCGCAACCTCTCGAGAAAAGAGTAGGAAAAAACGCACACACACACAAACACAAAAAACCAGGTCGGGTTCGAACCCACAACCCCTCGAAAAAAGAGAAGAAAAAAAAGTTTCAGCACAGAATCGAACCTGGTCATGCATGACCAAGAGCCCAATACTCTACCAACTGTGCCATTGAAAACTTGTAGGTATATGAAGCATTTATAACGACCTTGTCATAAACCCCCGTGGTTCGTATTTTGCACTGTAAATTGTAGAAAAATGGATGATAGCATGAACTGTTTGGTATTTCATACGGATCTAACCCATCAACGTCAATATTTTTCTCGTAGTATCGCATTTTGGCGTCTGCTGGTAGAGGTTCAACATCGAAGCGTTTTGCTGAAGTAGGATAGATAACTCTGTTTGACTCGATGTCATTACGCTGAAAATTAATGGTCGTTGTCCCCAACATTTCCGGGACAGGGATTGATTAAATCATTATATTTTTGTGACACTGAGACCAGACCATCAAAACAATTAGCACTAGGCCTTGAATCAAATCGTCGTACGAGATCTTACGTTGACTGCAAATGTGCAACAGTGCCGAGTGATTGTGTCGACATTCAGTTAGTTTGCTAGGCGATTCCACCACGACAACGGCACGATTCTAACGCATCCTGAAGAAGGCTGAAATGGTCGGTGTCGGTGGTCGTTGTGACTTTTGACCGGTACTGTACTCCATGCACCTTAACGGTCCGTGTGATTCGGGTGTAATCTTAAGCTTAACGATGTTTATTGGCAGTATTACACCCGAATCACGCAGCTGAGTGCGAGAATCTGGGTCACGTGTCGGCGTCTATTTTCATGGCTGGAGAGTGCCTGGCTAAAGTGCGTTAGAATCGTGCCCTTTTCACCCTCATTCCAAGCTTTTAACCAGCGAAGGCAACGATCTAGATGGTACATATACTTTACCGGTTTCACAAATGGAATGAATTTGACGCCAACACAGCGTAGTATCGCTTTTTTGCGTCTGCTGGTAGACGTTCATAATACAAAGAAGCCAAATGCTGTTTTGTGAACGTAGGAAAAGAGTTTGACTCGATTAGGCTCTCACATCTATTGACTATGGAGGGAGGTGCTTTGAGTGTACGAAATCCATTATCCTGAAAATTCTACTCGCAAATGACGTCACGTTATACGACGTCAAATGATGACGTCACAGATTTTGCAAAATGGAGTCTGTTGAATTGTTTTCATTGAAACACCAAAATGTAAAAAAGTCACTTTCTTTTCAAACCTCGATTCTGAAAAGTTGATAATATTGAATGGGACCTAACTTCCAGTCAGTGTGCAAAATCTCAAGGAAATCCGTCCAGTAGTTTTTGAGATATAGGCCGTGGAGACGGGACAGACAGACAGACAGACAGACAGACAGACAGACAGACAGACAGACTAATAAAGTCTGTAGGACCTCCAGTAAACCTGGAGGGATAAAGATACCCTTATCAGGTTCAGTCGCTCACACTGAAGAAGGGAAACTACCCGTGTGAATGTTGCGTGGAAATAGAGGGAAAGCATTTGGTAGAAGTCACTGCTGACTACCCGGCTGGTAAGCAGTTGAACCCGACTGTGGTGCAGTTGGCCCTAAACTATCTATCGGTGCGATAAGGAAAGATTTTTTTCATATAGGAACCACTTATACGGCACTGTCGCAGGGATAACTTTATAGGTGCTCGCACCGTCCACTTTTTCGCTATTGGTCCGTTTTACATTTTTGTGCCAATATTGTTCTATGCCGTTGATGGGCTCGAGACTGCCCCATCATGGAGATTTATTCAACCATTTTTGTCTCTTTTCCCCCTCACTTTATGTTTGAACACGCGTTAATGGAGAGCATTCTAGTCACCATGGCCGAGTCCGGATACCCGACGCAGCCTGTGCAGATAGTGCTACAACAGCCGACACCCTAAAGACAAGGGCGGTAACTCGTTGGTCGAACTGAACATATCTAACTCAGCTTTGGACATGTTTGTGCAAACATTTTTCTATACCATTGTTGGGCTCGAAAGTGACCTCATCATCGAAACCTATTCGAACGTTTTGTCCAATTCCCCCTTATTTTCTCTGGAATCGGAACGACGCGAAAGCTATCGCAGGTCTTTCGCTGGCTCCTGCATAGGAGGCCATTATAGAGTTCATCGGGGAGATAGCTGTCGGCAGCATTGGGCCTGTCGGACCTGTAAGCTATTGGGCCGTCCTGCATACCAGCCCTGGTTCCTACATTTTAGCCTGTTGTACAAAATGCGATTTCCCACGTTCCACACTGACGCTGTTCTCACGACAACACTATCGTCCAGCCTCAGAGCACTCTGCTGATGCTCTTGCTGCACTGGTGCGAAGCGCGACTGGCTGCCGAATGTGCGGAGTCGCCTTGTGTGCGACGTGCTTCATCAGTAGCTCTGACGGAAATAGTTGTGCTAGAAATGGCGTGACATCCATCGGTTCAATGTTGGGGGAGGGTGGGTGGGTGGGTACTGATGTGTCTCCCTTGCACACACTGAAAAGTTATCCCTTTTTCTTTCTACTTTCCCTACAACCACGGTATTAGTGGGAAACGATGGAAATAAAGTAATGCTGTGCACGATAACTTGCTTACAGTGCGAATGCAAAGAATTATTAATGAACTAAAGGAATGGAATCGCTGCGTTGGATAAATTTAGAACTGGAAAATAATACCACCTTTGAGAAAGAGCTTGCCTGAGATTTTAGCCAGAGAGCCGGTTTGTCTGTTTGGCCTCATTGCATTATGTCATTGGACCATACCGAAAACTCGATAGAGACTCTGAATGGGAAAGTGCGTGCGGATCGTGAAAATATTCTTTCATATGCATTGTAAATTGCCACAGCTGTACTGACTTGGAAATCCGTTTGAAGGTGCAATGCATAGTTTGGCTATGCTGATTCGTGGAAATTCTATTTTTGCAATAATGGAAGATCTGGTATTGCACGCGTTCTAACACGTTGATTTATTCCATCAAAACCGACACTCACCGACACGGAATTAGTTGGCTTTTGAGTGGACTTTGCAAGCTCATAGCAATCTTACTGCGGCAGCAGCAGTATTAGCGACGATGTCAGTGACCACCCCCCCTCCCCCTCCCCCACCATCACTAAGGCGAGCACCATTACAACGATAGACACAGCGACAGCAACAAACAACAACAGCAAAAGCAGGAGCAACACCACCACTACCACTAACACTAACGCAACAAACGGTTGTACAACCCTTAGTGTCACGTTAGTAACGGATGTGTAACTTTTGGTTTCCACAGGAATACTGGCGCTGAATAAGTGACACAATAAGCTTATACTCTGTGTGTGTGTGTGTGTGTGTGTGTGTGTGTGTGTGTGTGTGTGTGTGTGTGTGTGTGTGTGTGTGTGTGTGTGCGCGTGGATTCGTGTGCGAGCGTGTATGTGTGAATGTGTGTGTATGTTTGTGTGTATGTGCGTGTTTGTGTGTGCGTGTGTGTGTGTGTGTGTGCGCGCGTGTATGAATATTTCCTTACGTGTTGTTGTTATTGTAAAATCTAAGAAGGCCTATTTTAATTAAGCTACGTCTTCGTCTCTCCGCCATTGTAGGAATTTTACTTTACCCATCATGACGCAGCTTCGGTTACTTCTGCGTCCTGTTTAATTAGATCTTCTTCTTCTTCTTCTTGTCGATCGCTAGATGATTGCTATTACGTCGAAGTAATTGTAATGATTGCTCAATTAAAATGTGCCTTTACAATTATTTCACCGAACCTGCAAATGACTAATTCGATCAAATTTAATTTGTTTAAAAAAAACTAAAACCTTGTCGTGCAACACTGCATGTTACATTGTCTCAAATCCATTCAAATGATTGATTGCATGTGCTCTTGAAGGCCTTCTTGGCCACAAAGTAACAACTTTGTAAAGTAAAACTGACGAGTTCAAAATTGAATCTGTTTCCCTGACAACTGCGAATAGGCTACCCAATGCTCATTGGCAACGATTCAGAGGCCCTCGTGGCGTATTCTGTGAGAGCTGAAGCCAAATATGTTCCTATTTATAGGTAATAAGTGTTGAAGTTTTGCCCTCAGGAGAAGTTCCCAGGCATCGAGCATAGCGTTTGCAACCATTAACGAATACCTTTCCTCATTCGCTCTACACCCAGACGGGCTCTGCAGCAAATCAATGCAGAGAATAACTAGCAATGATCTCCGAGACTAAACACACCATCTCGGAACTACCAACATAAGCAGTTGAGCAGTGGTAGCCCTGCACATGCAATTCATCCGTTCAGTGAATTATCAGGCTGCTCGTGCAAGCGCAGCGCCTCTCCATGATTTCTACGTGATTCTGTCACTACTTTCATTTCTACCTTAATGAGGCCAAAGCTTGGCGGCAGACGCCATGGCACGGAAGAAAGGAAAGAGGTCACCTGCAGCTGCTAAATTCCTTATTGTTTCTATTTCTGCGCCTGTGGCGGGACTCTGGCTCACAGGATAAGGTGCTCACCATACATTGCAGATGCAACGTACGCTGCCCTTTCGATCCCATCGATCCTAGAGTTAAATCCTTGGGCAGATTATTTTTAAAAGTGCAGCGTTGTTCCCTATCCAAGAGTAACGCCGTACACAAGTGACACCCGAAACGATTATCTCGAAGCACGAGCAACCCTTGATGAGGCAGTTTGCCAGCATAGTGGCGGGATATTCTGCAAGGACTGACGATGAACTTGTTCCGAGCAGCCTGAGTGCCCTATTCATCTATCTGTAAGGTTGGCCTATTGTCTGATGAAAGTACAGAATGGAATAATTTACCTGATGATCAGCGAAAAAATGTGAAGTTGTCTGTGATCCATGAGCAAATATAAGTCACTGCATGGATTCCAAAACTTCACTTTTCTTGAAAGACGGTCACCGTTTCGTTAGAAATGTTATGTAGTCACAAGACGTGGCTCTCCCCTTCTATTTGAAAAAGAACATGTTGCAGCGCTTTAAAAGTTAGACTCGATAACCCGAGACTGCATTGATTCAACTTGAGGACGTGGCAACGTCTGCTCAGGAAACCGAAGCGTTCGTCATGACCGCCTTGGTGCATTCTTCCCCTGGGGTTGCGCGGTGTAATTTCAAAGATCATCCCCTATGGTCGACATCACCTGAGGAAACGTATCGAATGGTTCGATTCCCGGGGCGCTCAGGGAGGACGGGCCTCCTGAGTCTGGAAATAGCGCGGAGCCAGCAGAGGTTCTTAGAGCCAAAGACGCCTGCCAGGAAGCCAGACTCAAATACTCTCCAATCCCAGAACAGCCCCAGAGGGGAGGCGCAATAGAAGGCCTCTCTGAGAGATCACTGGTTTCTTGTGAGACCTCTTCACGCACCTTTGAAATCACTCGGGGAATGGGGAGGCGGTTGTGGTGGTTTTCGTGTTCCTTACATGGAGAACATCGATTCTCCCTGCGTCAGCCTGGCAATTAGGAACTCCCCCTCACGCCGGGGTCCGGCTCTGATGCGGTCCCTGTATGTCAAAGGTATTGATTTGTTACACGGAATTATTCATCGCGCACGTTTCCCGTGCAATTAAGTAATTCTGTTCTGCAAGCGCTGCTTGAGATTGCAGCCCGAAGATGCGGGACGCATTGATTGGCTTGCGGACCGGTCAGGCACTCCATGGTGATGGAGGTTCAGTGGGAGAGACAACGCGGAACAACGAGAAAATCCAAATGAAGTCCACGAGTTTCTCGACCAGTCAGCTTCTTTCGCGCTCCACGGTGGTTACTTGTGCCCTGGCGTGCCCAAACGACACAACCTCTGACGTAATAACCGACCTTTCCAGCCAACCATACGCTTCCAGCGAGATTTAATTTTTCCCCCGGACGCTTAGTGGATATTCCTTTTCAAATGAAGCGTTTGGACCGGGGGTAAATTCTCTGTTTCCTTAATCGTCTACATCAGCCGCGGCCTACTTAAGAAGAAAGAAACTTCGGAGACTTTGTATGATTAGTTTTCTTCAAAGTAGAGTGTGTTCTGTGTCGGTCAGTGTTTCTGCTTCGATCAATATACTTCCTAATTTTCAAACTGTCAAAAATGGTTTCTTCAGCTTGTTCTTCATTAACCGGACGAATAATTACTTTCACGGGCGAACCATGTATTTCTCACAAAGAGATTGTCTGCGCACTTGTTCGGAGTTCGGTCATTCGGACAAACCCAGGTTTTGTTTCTTAACTGACTGTAATGAAATGCAAACGTCTCAGCCCGAACTAAGCTGAAGCTTATATAATCAATACAACAAAAATGGCTTCCCCTCATATAGCGACGAGGAACATTTTGCCGTACTTTTTTTTGTTCTAAATGGAATTATGAGGTGCAAAGAACGGTGGAGAAAATATGGCAGACAACACTTGTTTACACGTGTTACGCAAAACAACAAGCCTGTAGACGCGAATGAGCACTGTCTGACCAGCCAATCAGAGCGAAGGTTCTGGGAACGTCAAACCTTGTTACTGGATCGTTCGCAAGCCGAGAATTTGTTCATTTAATAAAAACTACGGCGTGCGATATTAGTCTGTATTTATGTATTTCTGCATATCATTACAGCCAGTTAAGAACAAAACATGGGTTTGTCTGAAATACCGGACTCCGAACAAGTTTGAAAGCGATCTATTCGTAGAAGCAGTACACGGTTCGCCGAAAAGGTTCTCGAACTAGTGGTTTGTCCAGTTAAGAACAAGTTGAACCTGGTTCGCCGATCCCTCCAAACCTGATTCGCAGGCCCATTTAAGACTCGCCTCACTGTGAGTGTGTGTGTGTGTGTGTGTGTGTGTGTGTGTGTGTGTGTGTGTGTGTGTGTGAAAGAGAGAGAAAGAGAGAGAGAGAGAGAGAGAGAGAGAGAGAGAGAGAGAGAGAGAGAGAGAGAGAGAGAGAGAGAGAGAGAGAGAGAGAGAGAGACCAGACCAGACCAGACCAGACCAGACCAGACCAGACCAGACCAGACCGACAGAGAACTGAAGGGAACTTTATTTGGAGGCCGACTGCCCATTTGAATGAATCACAATACATAGCATGTATAAGAGTGCCTTCTAAATTTCATTAACTCTATACATCGTTTTGCGGTACGCTATTACTCACGCAGTCAGAGAGAGAGAGAGAGAATGAATATGCCAATTTCTACATCCACTTAGGGCCAATCAACACTTATCTTATTACGTTTTTCTTCATATAATGAATATCCCTATGCAGTACTTGAATGTGCCTCTTCTCGTAGTCTCATAGCGTAGAATACATGCACTGCAACGTCTGTGGTTAATTTACTTTATGTTGCTTTAAAACATATCTACAGTCTGAATGTAAACCTGGATGTACACACGGTGAGATATATCTCTCTCTGAGATGTCTATACATATCACAATCCAGCAGAAAGTGTTTTTCATCCTTCACTTCATTACAAAATGGACAATTACGACTTCTCCTTTCGTTGGGACTGTGCTGTTGGTTAATTCAGAGATAATTTATTCCCAGTCAAAAACGAATGAATGCATCTCTAAACCGTTTAATCGTTAAATACTGAAATATTTTTCTTGTCCAAATATATCCTTAAAGGTAGAATACCACACAAACTCTTCGCTGCAAGTATTGCGTGCATCCCATGACTGGCGGTAGCAGTCCTGTAGTATTTGCCTAGGTTGTATTTTAAAACATCTCTCATTCCCTACTCCTCCATTCAACCAAACATACGCATATTCTGAATTACACAGGGTATTTTTAACCAGATAAGACCAGTTCTTATTGTCTGGAATAAGTGAGTTAACTAACATAGCATATGCTTGTCTCGGCAGCCTTTGTGTGGACGTTTTCATCAGTCTGAGCCAGTGTTTTATTACTATAACAGTGCTGCTAACAACTATAGGGTATTTGGCCAGTTCACCGTACACAAAATGATTCTGTGTCCTAATGTCCAAACCCATGAACTTCTTGCATGCAAATATTTAAGCTTTTCCACCACTTCTTGTCTTTGCAGACCCCATACTTCTGCACCGTATAATAATGAGGATTGTACCCAAGACTCGAAACGTCTAAAGTGTACTTTAGGGCTTATGTTTCTGAGCGACCACATCGTTTTAATAATCTGGACAGTTTTTTTGTTTGCCTTTATCAGCAGCTTCTTTCACAGAAGCACTTTGTGATTGCTTAGTAGTGAAAGTACACCCAAGATATTTGTATCTATTAACTACCTCTAATTTCTACTGATTTAGATACCATTCTTCATCTGCTGCTAAGTGCCCGCCCCATCTAAAAATCATCACTTTAGTCTTATCATTGTTAACTTGAAGGTCAAGGGTTTTCGACACACATGCAAGAGAGTCTATTTGATTCTGCAACCCAGTTGCTGTAGAGGATAGCAGAGCAACATTGTCAGCAAAGAATAAGGCAAACAGTTCGGTCGCGCCTGGTATCATCTAAACTCCATGCTTCCCGTGCTCTCGAACATATTTAGCCACAGTGTTAATATACATGAGGAAAAGAGAAGTGCTCGCTTTTGCTCCTTGCTTTACGCCAGATGGACGCGAGAAAAAGTCAGAAAGCCCGTGGTTCCAACGAACACAGGAATGTACGTTTGAATACATCATCTTAAGCATATTAGTGAATTTTGAAAATAAACCTCCATTTGACAATATGTTCCAAAGCTTCGAACAAATGATGAATCAAAAGTTTTCTTGTAGTCAACAAAAGCAACGTACATTTTACCTCTGCCTTGTCCGTAAACATGTTTTATAGCCATCGAATATAAAGTATAGCCATGATCTATTGTCGAATGTTCAGGTCGAAATCCAGCTTGTTCTGCACAAATTGTATCCTCTATTTCCAACCAATTTTCAAGACGTACGTCTCGCTAACATAGATGGAAATAACTTTACTAAGGATGGGCAAAAGAAGATGCTCCTATAATTGTCAGGATCTGATTTGTTATCTTTTTGACTCGCATGCGAAGCAAAAGTGAGTCTATGTACTCACCCGTTTCGTCCGTCCGGGCGTTCGAAGGTCACCTGAAGGTCAAGGTCATGTAAAGGTCAAGATCAAGCATGTGAGTCGTATGGGCTTTGCCCTTCTTGTTTATAAATGGGAACTACGACAGATTTCAACCATTGTTTGGGATAGTACTGCTTTTCGAACATGTTATTAAATAGTTTATAAAGGAATTGTGTGATTTTATCACACGCTGCTTTACAACATTCGTCTGGGATCCCATCATGACCTGGTGACTTCCCTGGTCTAATGCTTTGGATTGCTGATCTTATCTCAGCTGTGGTAATTTGGGCATCAAGGTCGGGGTGCTCTATCACCTCCAGACTGGGGGATGTTTCGTCTTGATTATTAATGTTATCCTTAAACTCAAAATAGCTTTTCCATTCGCTAATTTGAATTTCTACTGGGAGAGTTGCAGTTTTACATACAGCAGTTTTGATAATCGTGCAAAACTCTCCAGATTTATTAAAGTTTGCCATCAATGACCTGCTTATGGCATTACTATAATCCTTTTTCTTTTCCCTCATGAGACTTTTATACATTCTTCTACAACTATTATATTTTTCTTTGTCTTTAGGAAGTTTTGTGGTTCTATAAGGAGTCAAGAGTTTTTCTAGATTCCTCTCAGGCTTCACGGCATTCGTGATCAAACCAGGTAGACCGATTCTTAAGTGGAGTGAAATTGGTGAACTTAATTTCTTTTCTCATACATTCGATACAAGAAGTTAAAGTGCTCATGAATAAGTCAGGTAATTCTTCTGCAGATTCTTGTAAATTGCCTGATGCTGTTTCCACTTGGTTAATACACTCCTTGTCTAAAAATTTTCTTGTAAATTCCTCCACTTTGGAGGGGTCCCAATGTATTTTCTCAGTGGACCAGCTTTGGCCTTTTCGTTGAATATTAATTTTTGGCCCGAAGGATATTTCTAACGGCATATGGTCTGACTCTATACGATTGGAAACTTTTAAATCTAGTTTGTATTGTGAGCTATCAGACGAAACAAGGCAATAATCTATCACCTTTTCTTCGTGAGGTGAAATGTAAGTATTACGACCCTCTTGGTCGCTGTTTGTGCATCCATTCAGAATACAGAGATGATGAACTCTACATAATTCCTTTAAGATAGTTCCAAACTTATTTACTGTTTGGTCTTCTTATTTTCTATGGTACTTATAGTCATAGCATGTACATTCTGCATTATCAACTTCTTCGAGACCATCGTCTTCCTCAGTATCATTATTAAGCCACAATTGCCCAAACCTAGCATTCAAATCTCCGCACACTACCATCATTGAGCCTGGAAAACGTTCTTCCATCCCCATAATAATATATTCTAGTAGGTAGAGGTTGCAAGCTACATTTCTATCTACATAATATGGTGATTCAGGTGGCGGGACATAGGAATGAAGACAATGATAGGCTAATAACATCGTATACGAAATGCTAGTATGTTGTCATATTACATATGTAACCTTGAGACATTACTGGCAAAATGTTTACGCACGAGAGCAACCAATCCACCAGACCTTCTTCCGTGTAGGGATAGTTTTACACCTGAGTTATGGAACACGATATAATCGTCAAAGTAAAGCGGAAAGTCAAAATTGTCGTTTGTAAATGTTTCAGTGAAGCAGCAAATGTCAAATGGGGAAACATATTCTAAGAACCCAGGTTCGTTTAGTCTTGCTGCTAGGCCGCCTATGTTCCAACATAGAATGCTGAAGCGTTCTGTTGCAGACCTAGATGTCCGCGAAGTGCCACTATAAGCATGTCTGCGGCCCGAAGAAACGTCGTGTCTGAATTTATTCATAGACGGCAATGGGCGCCGGCCACCTTATCAGTTCTAGGCGCATTCCCTTCTATCTGTCGTGCAGAGTTCAGGGGTCCCCGTAGCCTACACTGCCAAATTGATGATGGACCCATGTCTGGTGTAGAATACGGGTGAGAAGACTGTTCGTCTCCCACAATACTTACAAAGTCTTCATCCTCCGATTTTTCGTGTGGTCTCATATCTTCTACGCCTGTCTCCCTTCGCACTGGTGGGAAAAAATGTGTGCTCTGCAGTTCTATCTTTCTCGTTGTAGTGTTCACTGTTGATTCCCACGGTCTGTCTTTGATGATCCGGATTGTACCCACTGCAGAATACTCTGATGTGATTTGAGGCTTTTCTTGGGGCGTGGGGCTTGCGGTTCGTCATGCTGAAGCTGTAATTTAAGAGAGTCATCAGCGTTACTCATGTCGTGCGTGAGATCCATTCTCTGGGGCTGTAGCTTCAAGACCGGAGTGTTCTCCAGACTTGGTGGTGCGCTCTTGCTACCACCTGCATTGGATTGCTTCCTCTTTCGGCTATTTGCCTCACCAGAGAATCTGTAGCGTCTTGCCAACCTGTCTTGGAACCCTCGCCTACCCTCCCATGCAGGGGTTCTGAAGTTGAATTCAGGCAGCGTTGGGTATGGAAATGATGCTGGACAGGTGTGGTTGATGTCTTCGGTGGGAATCGCCAGGAGTTCTGAGGTGCCTCCGGTGGGACTCTCCAGGAGTTCTGAGGTGTCTCCGGTGGGACTTTCCGGGAGCTCTGAGGTGTCTCCGGTGGGACTCTCCGAGAGTTCCGAGGTGTATCCGGTGGGACTTTCTGGGAGTTCTGAGGTGTATCCGATGGGACTCTCCGGGAGTTCTGAGGTGTACCCGATGGGGCTCTCCAGAGATTCATCTCATGATCGAGGTCTCCGTTCGTGGTTTGTAGGGCATGTTCGCATGCACTACAGTCGAGAGAGAGAGAGAGAGAGAGAGAGAGAGAGAGAGAGAGAGAGAAAGAGAGAGAGAAAAAGAGAGAGAGAAAAAGAGAGAGAGATAAAGAGAGAAAGAGAGAGAGAAAGAGAGAGAGAGAGAGAGAGAGAGAGAGAGAGAGAGACTCCCCGTCTCCATGATTTTCCAATTTATCTGTGTCTGAGTTTTTGTCAGCCTCTCCGTATCTGCGTGTCAATCTGTGTGTGTCTATGTCTGTGACTGTGTGTCTATGTGTCTGTCTCCGTCCCTATATGTCTGTCTCTGTCTGTCTCTGTTTCTATCTCTCTTTGTGTGTGTCTCTGTTTTTGTTTGTCTCTGTCTGTCTGTCTGTCTGTCTGTCTGTCTGTCTGTCTGTCTGTCTGTCTGTCTGTCTGTCTCTCTCTCTCTCTCTTTCTCTCTCTCTCTCTCTCTCTCTCTCTCTCTCGCTCGCTCGCTCGCTCGGTCATCTTTGGAGAATAATGCAAAATAGTGGTCTTTCAACAAAACTCATGAATATGATAAAAGCCATGCGTTTGAATGAGCAATCCTGTGTTAGATGGAAAAACCAGATTTGTGAGTTTTTCTCCTGTCCTATCAGCGTAAACCAGGAGCCAAAGAAAACACTCCCATCAACACTGAGGCGCACTACGTCTGAGCGCATGGAAGGCATGGAGTGCAGATGCTACCAGGCACTAGCGAGCAACTTTAGTAGCTCTGCTGTTTGCTGATGACATTGCTCTATCTATCACGCCAACTGGGCAACAAATTAAAATAAACTCCCTTGCACGAGTGTCAGAGGCCCCTGGGCATCAAGTGAACTCTGATAAAACTAAGGCGATGGTCTTCAGAAGAGGGGGGATACTTGCCAGAGGGCGAAAGGTGGCACCGCATAACTATAAATTAATGCAGTGTGAAAGTTATGAAATGAACATCCATACCATCATTTTGGTTCTTCCTTTTGCATTCTTTTGATTCAAATGGGCGGCTGGCCTCTGAATAAGATCGTTCTCTCTCTCTCTCTCTCTCTCTCTCTCTCTCTCTCTCTCTCTCTCTCTCTCTCTCCATTCCTCTCCATACTCCTCCACTCCCCTCGCAGACAGACAGAAATAGACACACAGTAGACCACATATTGTTACCTACGCCCTTTGGAAAGGCAAATGCAATATCAAGCAATGACTTCTCGTGGAAGATGGCTTTGTTAGCAGACGACACTTTACATCACAGTGGAACTGTCCATTGACAGAGGTGTAATGACTTTGTCTGCAGTATGTACGGGGTTGTCAGCCTAAACATTCTTCCTGCAATTTACAGGAAGGAGAGAGAGAGAGAGAGAGAGAGAGAGAGAGAGAGAGAGAGAGAGAGAGAGAGAGAGAGAGAGAGAATAGAAAATACCTATATACTTTGATACTTTATTATTCAGGGCGGTCGCCCGTCACATGTATATTAGGTGACAATGAACAGTTTCGCGATATGGACAATAAGTCGACTGTCGTGGTTGAAGGACCTTTGTGTAGCATGAACCTTTCCCCATGTTTGAGAGAATAGTAGATAAACATAGCTACAGCACTCGTCATTTTTTTAAACTCCTTCCAGTAAATGGACATACGATCTATATCTAGGTGTCTATGGAAATAGTTTTTTCTTATATCTTCATACAAGGGGCAAATCAACCAAAAGTGGATCTCGTCCTCGATGCAAATGCAGTGGGTGCATTGCACTTCGATATTCTGAAAGTTTGTGCACGTCTGTTCATCTTCAGATCGTTGAAACCAAAACGGAAACGTATACATGCGTCACGAATAGTCTTATGGTCAAGCTAGACAAATATTCTTCTAGTCCAAAATGGATTTTGAAAGACAAATAACATTCTGTCTGCCTGCCTACCTGTCTGTGTGTATGTCTGTCTGCCTGTCTGCGTGTATGCCTGTCTGTGTGTCTGTGTGTCTATCTGCTTGTCTGTCTGTCTGTCTGTCTGTCTGTCTGTCTGTCTGTCTGTCTGTCTGTGTGTCTGTCTGTTTGTCTGTCTGTGTGTCTGTCTGTGTGTCTGTCTGTGTGTCTGTGTGTCTGTCTGTCTGTGTGTCTGTCTGTGTGCCTGTCTGTGTGTCTGTCTGAGTGTCTGTCTGTGTTTCTGTGTGTCTGTCTGTCTGTGTCCGTCTGTCTGTCTGTGTGTCTGTCTGTCTGTGTGTCTGTCTGTCTGTCTGTGTGTCTGTCCGTGTGTTTGTCTGTGTGTCTGTCTGTGTGTCTGTGTGTCTGTGTGTCTGTGTCTGTCTGTCTGTCTGTGTGTCTGTCTGTCTGTCTGTCTGTGTCTGTGTGCCTGTCTGTCTCTGTCTGTCTGTCTGTTTGTCTGTCTGTCTGTGTGTCTGTGTGTCTGTCTGTCTTTGTGTCTGTGTGTGTGTCTGTCTGTCTGTGTGTCTGTCCGTGAGTCTGTCTGTCTGTCTGTGTCTGTGTGCCTGTCTGTCTCTGTCTGTCTGTCTGTTTGTCTGTCTGTCTGTGTGTCTGTCTGTCTGTCTGTCTGTCGGTCGGTCGGTCGGTCGGTCGGTCGGTCGGTTGGTCGGTCAGTTGGTCCTTCCGTCCGTCCGTCCGTCCGTCCGTCCGTCCGTCTATCTATGTCCCTGCGTGTGTTTGTTTTTGTGGAATGTCTGTGTTCGTGTGTGAATGTACATCCATCTGTCTTTCCGTGTGGCATGCATTCATGACATGACCTCTAAAGGAACAACACAATCAGACTTTGAAAAAAAAAAGGAAGATCCTGCTTAATCATGCAACTCTTCTGTAATGGGCGATTGATTTTTCACAGAAACGGGTTCATGAAGATTCACTTTTAAATTTATCAGGAAATACACTTTAAGAAAAATGCCTGTATCAATTTCGACGACGGGAAGCGAATGGCAACGGCAATTCCAGTACCATCACATTTGTAACATCTTAAATAAACCGCCAATCACGATCCATTGTAGGAGTTTTACTCTGGTCAGAAGTGGCGAAAAATGCCTATTCTTGAGAGAAAGATGCTTTTCCCCCCACATGAGAAAAGTAAACGGCTATTGATCAGGAGAAGAGGTTCGCTCTTCCTCTTTTGTTCTCATCTATGTTTCTCCTCATGGCCTGGACACACGGCTCTGAGAGTCTTTGACAGAACACACACTCAATGCTTTCTTTATATACAGAACGCCAATTGAGACGCGTTCGAAGAACGCTTGTCATTGTCCTCGGTAACAATGGTGATGACCCCCATTGCTTCCATGCCTCTTGCTCATGTTTGTACCTGCAGCTCACCTTGTCTCCCTCCTTTCTGTCGCCCGCACAGTTCTTTGCCCTTCAGACTTCTCCCTTTCTGATCTGAAGTCCTTCAATCTACTGACGTTCGATGGAAAGCTGGAACTGCCCATTACACTCTGCACGGAACTTCTCACGTGCGTGTCATGGTCATATATTTATCCTTTTCCTCAATTCTGCTCAAAATGTATCTTTCTTTTTTATCCTACTCACGTCCTCATTTTTTCCTTTGGTCTCCTCTCATATTTATCTTCATCATAATGTACTCATTTACTCACATACTTTTATTTATCTCTTTCTTCAGTCTAATGTCGTACTTATAATTCTCTTAAATCTTCGCTTGTGCTTATCTTTCCATTCAATCTACTCGCTTGTTTGTCTCCATTTTTTCTGAGCGCACTTTTACAAATATCTGCAATCTGCCTTCAGACTTAAAATTCATCTGCAGCCCATTCACACAAATCGTTTCCCTTCAGTTTACTAAATCTTTATGTTTCCGTACAAACACGCGCGCGCGCGCGCGCGCACACACACACATACACACACATACACACACACACACACACACACACACACACACACACACACACACACACACACACACACACACACACACACACACAGACGTCTCTGAAAGGAAAACACAATAGGACTTCACACATCATCGCCACTGAATCTCATTAGCATAGCTTACTTGCATGACCTCTTTGCCCGTTTTGAAAATGTCTTTCTCCAGATAATTCTTGGTCAGAGTTTAGTCTCTTTAGCCAATTTAGCTTCGCGGCTCAAGAGCTGACTTGGGGGAGACTGAAAATTGTCTTTCAGACAAGTCTTCCTCCTAGAATGTCCGGGGTGATGGATGGGGTTGTGACACTCTGAATAAGGGTGAAAATACAATTTCGCGGCCTTTGTATATCGAATGAGCTGCGACGTTTGATGGAAAAGCCGGAACTGCCCTTTGCCCTCTGCACGGAAGTACGCTTCTTGTGCTTGAAGTCATGGCTAGACACGCCTGGCAAAGCCATTGTGCTCTTCCTACGTCACCTCTTACGCTCTTTCGTTCTCCTTGCACCACCTTTCATGATACAGTAGGACATGGCATGCTTTACCGTCCGCCTTCAGAATATCTAGGAAACCAAGTCATTCTGATTAGGGATGTTATATTCAGGACAACCCAAATATCTGCCTACCTCTCTGTCGGTCTGGCCAACGCTCTTTCCTCACTATCTCACACCGGCACCACCGTAGCTTTCTCGCGGTAGTATGCACGGCCTCGGAGGCGTGTAAGATTGTAATTCACCGTGCGGAGCACGCTTTTCCCATTGCACTCAACGTTCTATCACCATGGAGAGCTTGCTCAGCTTACAGGTCAATCAATACGTTCCGAATCTTCGGTCTGCAATTTCCAGCTAATTTTGAACGAAAAGAATTATTAGGATGCGGTCGGAAACATTTTACAATCCAGGTAATAGTGAATGTCTCATTTTTGCGCCTACTTAACGTATCATTAACACGGCTTCTTAAGAAACCAATTTGATTTGTGGAGATGATTTTTGTTAATGTCCTGTTATTGATGTTCTAATGCTGAGGCAGTTGCTATACTGTGTTTTCTTGAGAAGATTTCACTGCATGATGCAAGTATAATACTTTATTTTAAAAATGTCATCGATTGTGTTTCAGCCCTTGTGTTGTATTTTGATCAATCCGGCTTTATGTTTTACGCGATTTTCGTGTGTGTGTGTGTGTGTGTGTGTGTGTGTGTGTGTGTGTGTGTGTGTGTGTGTATGTGTGTGTGTGTGTTTGTGTGTGTGTGTCTGTGTTTATGTGTGTGTGTGTGTGTGCCTGTGTGTGTGTTTGTGTGTGTATGTGTGTACCTGTGTGTGTGTGTATATATGTATGCGTGTGTTTATTTGTGTGTGTGTGTGTGTGTGTGTGTGTCTGTATGTGTGTGTGTGTGTGTGTGTGTGTCTGTGTGTGTGTGCACGTGCATGCATGTGTATGTGTGTGTTTGTGTGTGTGTGTGTGTGTGTGTGCCTGTGTGTGTGTTTGTGTATATATGTGTGTGTACCTGTGTGTATGTATATGTATGTGTGTGTTTATTTGTGTGTGTGTGTCTGTGTGTGTGTGCCCGTGCATGCATGTGTATGTGTGTGTGCGGGTGCATGCATGTGTATGTGTATGTGTGTGTGTGTGTGTTTGTGCGCGTGTCCGCGCGCGCCTGTGTATGTGTGTATGTGCGTGTCTGTGTGTGTGTGTGTGCGTACGTGCGTGCTTGCGTATGTGTGTTTGTATGTGTGTTTGTGTGTGTGTATGTGTGCCCGTGTGCGCGTATCTGTACATTTTGTGCAATGGACGAGACAAATCATGAATTGATTTGGCAGCACAGAGAAAACAAACAAGCTTTAATTGAACATAATAGCCCCAAAACAATAGCATGCTCACATAACCACTACACTAGAGCAAAACCCGTAGAACAAATTTCACAATACCTGGCAGAGACGTCAGTTCAGGTATTGTGGTCAAGAAACACTGTGTCGTTCCATGGATTAAACAAAATGACTGCTGCTTCCCCATGCACACTCGAGTCCGTAGCAAACAATCCGTAGAAATAGTGTTTCTGCTTGCCCGTGGGGAAGAAGAACCAGCTGAAAGGAAAAGAAAGAACAGAATGAGCGTGCACGAGCGGGAAAGAGATCAATACATGTATAGTAATAGACTGTTTTTGTGCAAGTTCGCCTTGATCATCCCATATTCTGCCAACGGCTTCTGATGTTGCAGCAGCCTCAGCGCAAACCCTGACAGTAACGTTGAATTGAAATTCATGTACAAGACTCTCATGCAAAGCAATGCTGTTGTCAGATGACGATAGATTTTCATCCGAGACATAACATTCGGACAAATATTGATAGAAATGAATATGCAGTACATTTGGAGTGATGTACTTCATTGAGTGTGTTGGATACAGTTTCCAAAATGGGTTTTCCGACGTCAAAGTGGTCGATCCTTTGAAGGTTTTAGATCTTAATCCATTGCAGCAAATGAATCTTATTCTCGTGGATAGAAGAAAAACTGGCAGAAAACTTGTAAGTATACGGTTTTATGGAGTAAACACTCGCTAACAATAAGGCGCCTACCCACGTACCGTTTTTCAAGCCGATTTTGCTCCCGATCCGGTCTGACCGTGCGTGTAAAAATCGGGTTGACAGCCACACACAACGATAAGCAGTGGAGCCGTGCCGGCGTGAAGGTGCATTGACCAGCATTTCCAATTTTAAAATGTAGGAGCTTTCACGACCTATTGATGCATTTAACATACATCTTTGATAAATTAATGCTGCTCATGGCTTAAATTTTCTTTGGATGGGTTTCTAGTATCCCCAAATACAGCGTTTTCTGTGCGAAGCGTAGCCTCGTTCTCGCGCCTAATTACGAACAGTCGAGCCGCGGACAGATGCTCTCGCGTCGCCCGGCATAGGAATCGGTCCAAACCGGGTCGGGGAATAGAGCCTGCCATAAGGCGCCTACACACGTACCGGTTGTCCCCTGGTTTTGCTGCCGATCCGGTCCCGCTTGACTCATTTGCATACAATCCTGCCCGGTTCTTGTCGGTAGGGCAGGCTCTATTCCCTGACCCGGTTTCGACCTATTCGTATGCCGGGCGACGCGAGAACGATGAGAATCTCGCGACAAGTTGCCAATTTAAATGGCGGACCCCGTCTCTGCTTCGCGCAGAAAACGCTGTATTTGGGGGATACTAAAACACCATCCAAAGAAAATGTAAGTCATGAACAGCATTAATTTATCAAAGCTGAATGTTGAATGCATCCATAGCTCGTGAAAGGTGGTACATTTTACAATTTGCAATGCAGGTCAGACGCATTCATCTACATGCCAAAAGCGTACGCGGATCGAATTTTATCGTTGCGTCTTCGATGAAAATCGCTCACGTTCGTGGTCTCGGTGTAATCCTTGCGTGTGGTGGTCAACCCGATTTTTACACGCACAGTCAGACCGGATCGGGAGCAAAATCGGCTTGAAAACCGGTACGTGTGTAGGCGCCTATACACAGAATCGGGCCGGATTGTATGCAAATGAGTCAACCGTTCCGATTCTTGACCGGATCGGCAGCAAAATCGGGGGACAACCGGTACGTGTGTAGGCGCCTTTTGGGTCTTGAAACGCTCCAAACCTCTCTCTCTCTCTCTCTCTCTCTCTCTCTCTCTCTCTCTCTCTCTCTCTCCCTCACACACAAACACACACACACACACACACACACACACACACACACACACACGCACGCACACGCATACACACACATTCATATACACAGTGATCACATTGCTAGATCAGTCCGACACTTGCAACAGACGACACAGAAAGTACAACTAATCTTGCCACACACCCCCCAGCGGTTGTGCAACACATCGATGAATTCACCTGCATCGCTTCTGAAACATCCCCATTTCCAGCCAGAAAGAAACTACCATAGCAGACGTGAGAGAAGTAATTGAAAATGTTTTTCGTGTATATGCTGGTAGCTTGTCCCGTTATGAACGAAAAATGGACGACGTGAGGGATTATGTTGTGGTCGCATGTGCTCCCCAAACTGCGCTGGAGAAAAACAGCGTACCTTCGGCATCATCAACGTCCTCATTTGCAACATCAGCGGCTGCCGATTTCATCGAGTAAGCTCATCGCCACAAGATTCTCCAGACTCCATCAGTAGTAGGCATGAAGGCCACTCCAGCTCTTGAGCCTTTGAAATCCACTGCGAGACTTTGAGGCAGGGATGGCGGCCATGCAGACAGACCTATGTAGTGGGTGGAGCGTGTACGTCGAGACGAAGCACCGGTCAGCACGGACTTTTAGAAAGCAGCGTGGCGGGCACTGGCCGTGTTGTCTGTGCGCCTCGGACTTCCATTGCAGGTTACCAGTACTGATGAGCGCTTGCACGAGTTTATGGCGACGAAATCGTGCTTGTTTTGTTATGTTACAATGGGATAGACAGCCTGAACAACAATATATTATCGTTCCTTCGTTCCTTTGTTCGACACAACGACAGATGGATACGACGCACTGGCATGTATCAAAATCATCTCCACCCCCATGCAAGGTATTCCAGCCTCGATGCAGGCACATGACCACATCAAGGGTTAACAGGATTACAGCTTGCCACACTGCCCTTTCCTGGGTGAAGAGAGGCAATGCAAATTAGGACATCGCCTAAGGATGCTCTGCAGCGTGCAAAAAAAGTCGACCGTGCAAAGAAGTCGACGGAAGTCATTAGAGACTCACCTCCTTTGTTGCTATTTACATAGACTCAGCAATCTCATGTTTTTTAGTGGGAAATTTCTCCCGACAAGCGATGGATTAGGTGCTTTACGAGCAATTTTTGCCAGTGGATTATTTTTTTAATTCATCCTGTATGTCACAGTTGCACGCCATAGTTAAGAGATTTCCAACAAAAACACGCGCTATCAGCGGAGTCTATTATTTAGGGGGGGAAAACAACGGGATTCAATCACTGATGACTTCCGTCGTCTCTTTTTCACGGGCGAATGTTTTGCAAGCTACATAATTTGCAGAATGAATAAAAACAGCCCACCTGCAAAAATAGCTCGTACAGCAGGAAATCCGGCGCTTGTCTGGAGAGATTTCCCACAAAAACACGTGCGATTGGCGGAGGGAGGTAACTCTCTGATGACTTCCGTCGACTTTATTGCAGGGTCGACTTTTTTGCACGCTACATGCACGTATGGGATCTGTGCAGCTTCGAGCGCTGCACCTGCTGGCCGCGAGCATTCGCGGGCTAGCGTCCTTACATCTGGAGTTTAGCCTTGTCAGATTCCTGTTCCTGTAGGTCTACCTATTTAACATA
>JAWQFJ010027402.1:2500-5000 GCA_034096865.1 Theodoxus fluviatilis
TCACTCACTCACTCACTCACTCACTCACTCACTCACTCACTCACTCACTCACTCACTCACTCACTCACTCACTCACTCCACTCACTCACTCACTCACTCACTCACTCACTCACTCACTCACTCACTCACTCACTCACTCACTCACTCACTCACTCACTCACTCACTCACTCACTCACTCACTCACTCACTCACTCACTCACTCACTCACTCACTCACTCACTCACTCACTCACTCACTCACTCACTCACTCACTCACTCACTCACTCACTCACTCACTCACTCACTCACTCACTCACTCACTCACTCACTCACTCACTCACTCACTCACTCACTCACTCACTCACTCACTCACTCACTCACTCACTCACTCACTCACTCACTCACTCACTCACTCACTCACTCACTCACTCACTCACTCACTCACTCACTCACTCACTCACTCACTCACTCACTCACTCACTCACTCACTCACTCACTCACTCACTCACTCACTCACTCACTCACTCACTCACTCACTCACTCACTCACTCACTCACTCACTCACTCACTCACTCACTCACTCACTCACTCACTCACTCACTCACTCACTCACTCACTCACTCACTCACTCACTCACTCACTCACTCACTCACTCACTCACTCACTCACTCACTCACTCACTCACTCACTCACTCACTCACTCACGTCACTCACTCACTCACTCACTCACTCACTCACTCATCACTCACTCACTCACTCACTCACTCACTCACTCACTCACTCACTCACTCACTCACATCACTCACTCACTCACTCACTCACTCACTCACTCACTCACTCACTCACTCACTCACTCACTCACTCACTCACTCACATCACTCACTCACTCACTCACTCACTCACTCACTCACTCACTCACTCACTCACTCACTCACTCACTCACTCACTCACTCACTCACTCACTCACTCACTCACTCACTCACTCACTCACTCACGCACTCACCCACTCACTCACTCACTCACTCACTCACTCACTCACTCACTCACTCACTCACTCACTCACTCACTCACTCACTCACTCACTCACTCACTCACTCACTCACTCACTCACTCACTCACTCACCTCACTCACTCACTCACTCACTCACTCACTCACTCACTCACTCACCTCACTCACTCACTCACTCACTCACTCACTCACTCACTCACTCACTCACTCACTCACTCACTCACTCACTCACTCACTCACTCACTCACTCACTCCACTTACTCACTCACTCACTCACTCACTCACTCACATCCACTCACTCACTCACTCACTCACTCACTCACTCACTCACTCACTCACTCACTCACTCACTCACTCACTCACTCACTCACTCACTCACTCACTCACTCACTCACTCACTCACTCACTCACTCACTCACTCACTCACTCACTCACTCACTCACTCACTCACTCACTCACTCACTCACTCACTCACTCACTCACTCACTCACTCACTCACTCACTCACTCACTCACTCACTCACTCACTCACTCACTCACTCACTCACTCACTCACTCACTCACTCACTCACTCACTCACTCACTCACTCACTCACTCACTCACTCACTCACTCACTCACTCACTCACTCACTCACTCACTCACTCACTCACTCACTCACTCACTCACTCACTCACTCACTCACTCACTCACTCACTCACTCACTCACTCACTCACTCACTCACTCACTCACTCACTCACTCACTCACTCACTCACTCACTCACTCACTCACTCACTCACTCACTCACTCACTCACTCACTCACTCACTCACTCACTCACTCACTCACTCACTCACTCACTCACTCACTCACTCACTCACTCACTCACTCACTCACTCACTCACTCACTCACTCACTCACTCACTCACTCACTCACTCACTCACTCACTCACTCACTCACTCACTCACTCACTCACTCACTCACTCACTCACTCACTCACTCACTCACTCACTCACTCACTCACTCACTCACTCACTCACTCACTCACTCACTCACTCACTCACTCACTCACTCACTCACTCACTCACTCACTCACTCACTCACTCACTCACTCACTCACTCACTCACTCACTCACTCACTCACTCACTCACTCACTCACTCACTCACTCACTCACTCACTCACTCACTCACTCACTCACTCACTCACTCACTCACTCACTCACTCACTCACTCACTCACTCACTCACTCACTCACTCACTCACTCACTCACTCACTCACTCACTCACTCACTCACTCACTCACTCACTCACTCACTCACTCACTCACTCACTCACTCACTCACTCACTCACTCACTCACTCACTCACTCACTCACTCACTCACTCACTCACTCACTCACTCACTCACTCACTCACTCACTCACTCACTCACTCACTCACTCACTCACTCACTCACTCACTCACTCACTCACTCACTCACTCACTCACTCACTCACTCACTCACTCACTCACTCACTCACTCACTCACTCAC
>JAWQFJ010027402.1:7500-32500 GCA_034096865.1 Theodoxus fluviatilis
TGCAAACAAACAAAAGGGCAAATCTTCACTTGTAAACACTAGGGGAGCGGGCTTGATTTTTGTTATCTTGATTCATCTGAAGCAGGGCCCGAAAGCCCAGCAGCCAGTGGTTCTAGCTGCTGAAGGGGACCTCGAGCGGATCCGACCCTATGTTGCTCTTGTGCACACCAAGGCAAGATGGTGTTATAGCTTACAGCAGAAGTCATTCAATTAGGATGCCGGTAGTCGACTCTGACTAAATCCCGCGCGAAGTCGAGCACTGATTATTTGTCTGAAATATATACGTAGCTGCGCGCCAGTCAAGGTATATGCTATCAATCTTTGATGATGCTATCACATAGCTGAGTTGTGCGCACGTGTTCTTTTCACGCATTGTTTTTGCTGTTCGACTATTTAGAAATTCGGCGGTGCGGAAATTTGGGATGAAACAATTCTCCGCGCTTACAGTTAGCAAGAGAATCAGTTCTTTTGAAGAACATGTCTCGGTCTGATATGGAAATACATCTAGGTCCGTATCTCAACGCGCAGGCATACAATGAATCTTGTCTATATGTAGCCAATCAACAGAAAACCGCGCGAAATGAGTAATGGCTCGCGACCAATCATCGCCCGGCTCTCACGGGATTTAGACGCATGTCTTGTAGTCAATATGCTGTCTGCAAATAAACACAAATAACATTGTCAGCGTTGACTTGTATTACCTGAGAGAGCGGATTTGTTTCTGTTATCTTAATCTGCACAGACCGAGACGACAACGAAATCAGAGAATTATTTAAATGGAATTCCAATGACGGAGATAAGTCTTTCGACTAACTCACCCCTGCAGCTCCGCCAGAGAGGAAGCGGATCAGAGGTGGGTCACACTGCAAGACCCAGATGACAGCCGTGCCGACAAAGTGACGGCCTCCACGTGGTTTCACATTGGCGCTGGATTACCCCGGCCACCACGCTAAGGTCTTCCAGGGCACGCCGAGACAAGGCGATTCGAGAGAGGAAGATCAAAGTCAGGGAGAAAAGCCAATGTCTGGGGAAATCGGACGTGGGGGGATGTAACTTGTAAGATGTCTTAAAGGCACTCAAAGTGCAAGTTTCATTTGCTGACGGCAAGGCGCCACGACGTGCTTCATTGTTGTTCCTTTCAGAAAGAATCGATGTGCTCGTCCCAGTACCCACTGTCTTTACTCCCCTTTCCTCTTCCTCCTCGTCCTACTCTATGTCTGATTAATCATGTAGCTGTCCAGGGCAAATGTCGGAGGGTAATGTACGACGACATCATGATCTCAAACAAAATGTTATTTATATATCCCTGGAAGCAATTTTCATCAGGTGAACGGGTCACGGGGAGGGCGCTATTAAAGACATAGGAGAGGTAGGACTTTTTAAGATACCAAAAGGAAAGCAGGGAAGGAGAGGTGATGTACAAATGACAATATCACGAAAAGAATACCACACAAAGGTACTCATGCAGAGAAGATTAGGGGGGGGGGGGTATGATTTGTTGATGGAAGGAGAGATGGAGAGGGGGGCGCTAGTATTGGTGATATACACCGCTTCATTACTATCCCAACGTTAAGGCAAATGGGTTCTAACTTTTCTCCCATCTCTCCCGCCCCTGGGATTGAACCACGGCACAGCGCCTCGCTGCAAAGCCCAACGCCTTAGCATGCTGGACCATCTACACCTCCCAAAAAAGAGGCTATCAATAGCCCAGCATAGGCTTCGGGTTGGTTTTGAACTCATGAGTTCAAAGCCAACCCGAAGCCTCTGCTGGGCTATTGATAGCCTCTTTTTTTGGGAGGTGTAGATGGTCCAGCATGCTAAGGCGTTGGGCTTTGCAGCGAGGCGCTGTGCCGTGGCTCAATCCCAGGGGCGGGAGAGATGGGAGAAAAGTTAGAAATCATGTTGATCGAGGAAAATTGCTGCGACCCTGTCTTGTCACTTTGTCTGGTATGAATGTGTGCATGATTGTGCATGACTGCATAGGTGAACATCGATTGATGCACCTGTTGGTTAAACGTCTTTACGTGCCAACAAGAATAAAAGTTGTGATGTCTGTGGAATCATCCCAGAAATCCATGGTGTTTACTTTAAGGCAAATGGGTGATCAGTATTTGTACCGAGTGACGCAGATCAGAAACAGTAAACTTTAAGCTCCTAGAAGTTGATACCTTTGTCTCATCAGCGTGTTTTGTGCCATTCGACCTCCCCCTTCTTTAATTTCTGTTTAACGTATCTGATCCTTCTACTTATGTTGTACATTGTAGATCACGAAATGAATTCAATGCTGTGTATGACAACAGTAACTCTGGGAGACCGCCTGCCATACATAACACCTCTCTCTGAATGCAAGAGTTCGGGTCACGGCCAATGGAACAACTTCGTGGGTGCACACGGCCCTGAAGCGCCGACAAACGCGGTTGCCAGGCCGCATTGGGAACATGGCGGGGTTTGTGGCATGCAGCCTGTAGTGGCTTTAAAGTGCAGGCCTCTTGCGAGCGGCCTCACTCCAGAAACCGGGTTCTTCCTCGCACAGTCTCGGTCGATCTTTCTGTTTGAAGTGTTGCCTTGGTCTATTTTCGAAATTTGCGACCGTTATTTCGAGAATCAACCCCCCTCCCCCCCCACCCCCCTAAAACAGTGACTTAAAACCGCGAAAGAAAGATGGCGATACGATGCTGTTGAGTAACAGGCGGGACTCTCGTCAGGCTAAATTATCTTAGATGAAAAGCTCCGCAGTCGCGGCCGCTCTTTCTTCATATCATCTTCCACTGCAGCCATCTCGTGATTGCCGCCATCCATTGAGGATGGTAGGAAGCCTTACGTCTGATGGCGAAAGCGCTTCAAATTCCAACTTTTATCGAAGGACTTACATACGTCCATGTACTGTCCCTATCAGAGCAAGGGCACTTTTCCCAGTGCGAAGCACGTTAGAAAAGCCATCGACGTTATAATGTGTTCGCAACCGCGATGGATACCTACATTTGCACAGTTCTGGCCGTGACGCGGGAATTGATGCGTGGTGATTATTAATATTCTGGAGAATGTTGAGGGGGCAAAAAGCTGCAGGAACTGCATATAAATTACCCGAGTCCAAGGAACTCCTACCTGGTGGAACTTTGAGAGCTTTAAATACGTTTAATGTCACCGTAGAAGAAGGAGGGAGAGAGAGAGAGAGAGAGAGAGAGAGAGAGAGAGAGAGAGAGAAAGAGAGAGAGACAAAGAGAGAGAGAGACAAAGAGAGACAAAGAGAGACAGAGACAGACAGAGACAGAGACAGAGACAGAGACAGACAGAGACAGACAGAGAAAGAGACAGAGACAGAGAGAGAGACAGATACAGAGAGACAGACAGGTAGAGACAGAGAGGACGAGAGAGAGAGAGAGAGAGAGAGAGAGAGAGAGAGAGAGAGAGAGAAATAGAGAGACGGACGGACGGACGGACAGACGGCCGGACAGACAGACAGACAGACAGACACACAGACAGAAACACAGACAGACACACAGACAGACACACAGACAGACAGACAAACACACAGACAGACAGACACACAGACAGACTGACACACAGACAGACACACAGAGAGACACAGACAGACAGACACAGAGAGAGACAGATACAGAGAGACAGATACAGAGAGACAGATACAGAGAGACAGATACAGAGAGACAGATACAGAGAGACAGATACAGAGAGACAGAGAGGACGAGAGAGACAGAGAGAGAGAGAGACAGAGACAGAGACAGACAGACAGACAGACACATAGACACACAGAAACTCAGACACACACACAGACAGACAGACACACACACACACACACACACACACACACACACACACACAAACACACACACACAGACAGACAGACAGACAGACAGACAGACACACAGACACAGACAGACACACAGACAGACTCAC
The DNA here is from genome assembly GCA_034096865.1 of Theodoxus fluviatilis. Lineage (NCBI taxonomy): Eukaryota > Metazoa > Mollusca > Gastropoda > Cycloneritida > Neritidae > Theodoxus > Theodoxus fluviatilis. The sequence goes on from JAWQFJ010027402.1 coordinate 11,416, forward strand.
AGGCGGGCAGGCAGGCAGACAGGCAGGCAGGCAGATGGTAGTACACAGCAGGAGGCGGGCAAGCAGTTGGAAGGATGATCAAATAAACAGACAAGAAGGGCAAAGCCCATACGACTCACATGCTTGACCTTGACCTTTATATGACCTTGACCTTCAGGTGACCTTCAAGGTCAAGGTCAAACAAATAAACCTACCAATGACATCATACACAAAGAAATGCTTTACACATTTTTCCTACCAAAATACATGTGACCTTGACCCAAGGTCAAGGTCATCCAAGGTCATGCAACACAAAGCTGTTAATTCAAGACATAGGAAGCACAATGGTGCTTATTGGCACTTTCTACCATGAGATATAGTCACTTTTAGTGGTTCACTACCCCATTTTGGTCACATTTCATAAGGGTCAAAGTGATCTTGACCTTGATGATATGTGAACAAATGTGTCTCATAATGAAAGTATAACATGTGCCCCACATAATTATTAAGTTTGAAACAGTTATCTTCCATAGTTCAGGGTCAAGGTCACTTCAAAATATGTATACAATCCAACTTTGAAGAGCTCCTGTGACCTTGACCTTGAAGCTAAGGTCGCCATTCTCAATAACGTGGGAGAAAATTGGGAAAATGTGAAAAATGACTGTTTTTGAGACCACATTTAATGCTCCTGTGACCTTGACCTTGAAGCAAGGTCAAGTCACTATGTATGTTTTTTGAGGCCTTGTCATCATACACCATCATGCCACATTTGGTGTTGATAGACTTAATAGTCTCCGAGAAAAATCCAACGTTTAAGTTTTTTACGCCCGGACGGACGCCCGGACGCCCGGACGGACGCCCGGACGGACGGACGACACGGCTCAGTACATAGACTCACTTTTGCTTCGCATGTGAGTCAATAAAAACTTAGGTACACGATGAAAGGATGGGCAGCCTGAGTGGACATTGTGAGAGGTAGAAACAGTGGAAAAGGAAGGTTACAGAGGGGTCGTCGAAGATAAGGCCAAGAAAAGCGAAAGGAAATGCAGGGTGAGAGATGTAGTGTCGGACGAGGGCATGCACTGATAGAGTAAGACACAGTTTGAAAACATGATTAGGCGTCGAACGAGAGACCACAGGGCGCAATTCAAAATGCTACAAATGGCAATGGACAACGTGAAAGAAGGGTTTCTTGACGAAACCTTGCGTATTTACCGAATCCCAGAACCTCTTCGGATGCAAAGCCCCATAGTGTTGTGCAGATGCTGCTAGGAACTGTACACCAGTTCTTTTGGGTGGTTGGTGGCGTACATGTTTTGGATGGATGGATGGATGGATGGATGGATGGATGGATGGATGGATGGATGATGGATGGACTGATTGATGGCCTGATGGGTGGACTGATGGATAATGGGGTTGGATGGATGAACCTTTACAATCTGTCAGCATTGCAGGTTCTGTCAGGCCATCGAGTGGCCAAATCTGTGGCATCAAGACTTCATTCCTCTGCTTACTCACGTTTTCCGAATCGCGCAGGGAGGCGCGGTGGGCCCATTGTACCCCTCTACCTACAGTATACAAACTCCTATTGGGCAGGAAAGATGGTTGGGTGGATTTTTACGGCCTATCAGCATTAGTAGGCTATGTAAGGCCATTGATCATAATACATCATTCGAGTTGGATAGAATAAGAGAACGTCGTCACAATATCCCCAGTTATTTGTCTCTTAGGAAACCCGTAGAGAGACGCGGTGAGTCAAATAAAAACCCCATCTTAGAGGGGTCAAGGCTAGGGGGAAAAACGTAGGAAGACTGATCATCCCACATGATGTTGAGCCATCAATCAGCTGAGGTTGTGTTCTGTAAATGGGTGAAAACGTATGGAAATCGCCATTCTTATGCTTTTGTAAAGTTTCGTTGATGACAGTGGTATCAGGTCTCAACTATGTCACACCATGGAAAGCGTTCATATAAATTTGTGACAATTTATGTGAAAGTTATATGTGATTTGATCCAACTAAAGTGATTTAAAGCTATTTGATGTCCGAAGTTAAATTTGAAGGCATGGACGATGATATACAGACACGTGTGTGCTTGAACCGATATATGCAATAGCGAAATGAACTCACCCACGAACGATCGCTAAACCTTGATATTTCGCTGTGATTTATGCTATTGTGCTGTTGTGTATTGGCAAAATAGAAAACCATGTTTCAAATTCACCTTAAAATAGGTTAAGCTTTAAATGTATCTTTATCATTGTATCGAAAACAGTTTTACTTCGACGAAAGTGAACAGAAAAATGAAATCTACATAAAAAGTAAGCATAACAAAAATCAGTTTCATCTCGCAACTCTACAACTCCACTCATCCCAGTCAAATCCAACCTCTTCTCTCTGCAAGTGAACTTTGTATTTCTGATGTGAAACAGTGGATGACCCAGAACAAACTCGAACTTAATGATTCAAAGACCGAAGCTCTCCTGGTTGGCGGTAGGGGCGAATTCGATCAAGCCCTGAAACTAACTATTGGTCAGAGTGAGATAGAATTCTCTAAGTTTGCCAGTTAGCTTACTATGAGTTAAGGAAAATTAGCACTATTAGTCACTATCTTTCACAACAGGCCACTCAAACCCTTGTCACTTCCCTTGTTCTGTCCCGTCGTGATTATGGAAATTCTCTTCTTGCTGGCATTCCTGACACTCTGCTAAACAAACTGCAAAAAGTCCAAAACACTGCTGTTAGACTAGTTTTTAGATGTACCAAGAGAACTCCCACATCCAAACTCCTTCGTGCACTGCATTGGCTCCCCGTCGCTCAGAGGATAGAGTATAAGCTAGCCACTATATGTTTCAACTTCTTCAATCAAACTGTACCACACGCACACAAAGAAATTCTCACTATCTACACCCCCGCTAGAAATAACCGTTCAGCTGCAGACACCAAAACGTTAAATGTTCCCCGTCGCAAAAAGAAAACCCAAGGACAGCGAGCTTTTTTTTACATCGGCCCTGTAACGTGGAATAGCCTACCTTTCCTTGTCCGTCACTCTGATTCCATGTCCCAGTTCAAAACCTCCCTAAAGACACACCTGTTCCGGTCAGTCTTTTCTGACGAGCAGTGAGGTGCTTCACAAGGCGCCTCTCTTATGTTTCGTGTTTTGTTTATTGCCTGCTATGTTAATTAATTGTATTGTACTTAACTCTTCTTTTAATTCAACTGTACAGTGTGCGAGTGTTGGAATGCTTTGTATGAGTGTGGACTTTTCATTGTAAACGCCATGAGCTTGCCTATTAGGGAAGGTATGTGCGTAGAAATAATCTGTATTATTATTATTATTATTATTATTATTATTATTATTATTATTATTATTATTATTATTATTATTATTATTATTATTATTATTATTATTATTATTATTATTATCTTCAAGGTTGAGTACACTCAACTACAAGTTCATCCTTTACATTCGCAAGCAAGCACAAGTACCGTTTTTGCCGCCAAAGACTCTGCAAACGCTTCTGACTGATCCATCTCCTGCTGATGCAACGCCAGGGTTCATCAGCCCTCCCCAGGGCCTAGGATGTTCATCCTCCCTCTCGGAGGCAGCACTCTTCCACCTCGCCCCTCTGGGTGCTAGGCCGAGGGACGGGACAGGAGGCGAGGCAAACCAAACCACGCTGGGACTCACGGTTCGTTCCGTGCCCATTCCTGGAGCGAGACGACCCTCACGGCAGTTGAAGTGGAAAGTTCAAGGATTCTCGTGGACCGCCTCTTGGCTTGATCGGGGTCAAACGTCAGTGGCCATCTTCAAATACTTCCTCTGACCGTCGGTGGTTCATCAGCAATCTGCATTAGTGCTGCCATATTGCATCTGAAAAGTCTTCCTCTTACGGCGTAGAGCAAAAATCGATCAAATGCTCATTAGCGCATCTGTAAATGCCGCCACGCGATACAGTCCCCATAGATGCTCGGAGTCGACTGGAAGTTCGTTCTCAGAAGTTGCCAGAGATGGAAACGACCCGGGCATGGCGGATGCAGGAGCTGTTTTCAGTGTGAACGTGGCAGATAACAGAGGCAACAAAAATGACTTCAAACGTCACAAGTGGAGATAATATTAGAAAGAGCAAAGCGGAAACCTCCTGAAGTGTTCCTTTTACGAGAAATGAAATATTACGGCGGCCACGTTTCTCTTTGGTGAGAGGTGTATCTAATTTTCTTGCCACGCTCTCAACGTGTTCAAGTTTGGTATCCTGGAATCTCCAAATACAGCTGATTTTGTCCTTGCCCGATGAGCTGAATGGCAGCATCAGAATACCGAATGTTTCGACAACTCTGCTTAGTCCTGTAATATTTTTCGCAAACTTCCTTCGTTTTTGTCATGATTTATATCAATTTATCTTCCTCCACTTCTCTGTTTCTATATCTCTATCTGTTTGTCTCTCTCTCTGTGTCTGTTTCTCTGTGTCTTTCAATCTCTCTCTCTATCTATCTTTCCCTGTCTCTCCTCTCTATCTCTCTCACACACTCTCTCGATATATCTCTCTCTCAATCTCTCTTAATCTTTCTTTCAATCTCTCTTAATCTTTCTTTCAATCCCTCTTAATCTTTATCTCAAATTTTCTCCCAGTCTTTCTCAGTTTTTGTTTATATATTTCTCGCTCAGTTTATCTCTCTCTCTATCTCTTTCTGCGTCTCTGTGTTTCTCAATCTATCTGTCTCCCTCAATCCCTCTGTCTCTCTCAATCTTTATATATATATATATATATATATATATATATATATATATATCTTTCTCTTTCTCAGTCTCTCTTAATCTCTCTCTCAATCTCTTTTAATTTCTCTCTCAATCTTTCTCCCAGTGTTTCTCAATCTCTCAGTTTATCTCTCTCAGTTTAATCTCTCTGCCTCTTTCTCGGTTAATCTCTCTGTCTCTCTGACTCTATCTTTCTATTTGTTTGTCTGTCTCTCTTTCTCTGTGCCCCCCCCCTCTCTCTCTCTCTCTCTCTCTCTCTCTCTCTCTCTCTCTCTCTCTTCTTCTTCTTCTTCTTCCCCCCCCCCCCCTCTCTCTCTCTCTTCCGCACGCTTACTCGCTTACTTTCTCTGCATTCCCTTACCTTATCAGAACTTTAGATACAGACTGTCGACGCCTGTCGTCAACATTAACCACTTGACGATATTCAATGTTTGCACCGACGAACAACTCCAAATGAGCCACATTTCAGCCTGCTCTAACTTTTGCAGCAACAGATAATAATGATGTCCGCAGCACACGTGATGGTAACCATTAAAAAAAATCAATACGCATTCATGGTGGAGGCGCACATAGCAAGCCTGCAACTCTGAATCGAAAAGCAATTACAGACACAGCAGCGCTGGCAGACCACGGAGTGAGCGCTTCCTTGTCCCTGTGGCCACAACGCGGGACTCCCGCGTGGCCTGTCACGGGCAGTCTGGGCGCACCGCTCTGACCGTGGACAAGGTCAAGGCTGTGATATAGAGAGCCGGGGTGCCGACAAGCAAGTTGTTTTAGTGCTCACCAGAGGCCCGCCCTGCACATTCAGAGCGCCACAGCTCGACTTCCCGGAGACGCGGGACTGCAAGGGCGGACTGCAAGGGCGGACTACAAGGGCAGACTGCAAGGGCGGACAGCAAGGGTGGACTGCAATGGCGGATCTCAAAGATGGACTGCAAGGGCGGACTGCAAGGGCGGACAGCAAGGGCGGCCTGCAAGGGTGGACAGCAAGGACGGACTGCAAGGACGGACTGCAAGGGCGGACTGAAAGGGCGGACAGCAAGGACGAACTGCAAGGGCGGACTGCAAGGGCGGACTACAAGGGCGGACTGCAAGGACGGACTACAAGGGCGGACTACAAGGGCGGACTGCAAGGGCGGACTGCAAGGGCGGACAGCAAGGACGGACTACAAGGACGGACTACAAGGGCGGACTACAAAGGTGGACTGCAAGGACGGACTGCAAGGGCGGACTGCAAGGGCGGACTGCAAGGGCGGACTACAAGGGCGGACAGCAAGGACGGACTACAAGGGCGGACTACAAGGGTGGACAGCAAGGGCGGACTGCAAGGGTGGATTGCAAGGGCGGACTACAAGGGCGGACTTCAAGGGCGGACTGCAAGAGCGGACTACAAATGTGGACTGCAAGGGCGGACTGCAAGGGCGGACTACAAGGGCGGACTACAAAGGTGGACTGCAAGGACGGACTGCAAGGGTGGACAGCAAGGGCGGACTGCAAGGGCGGACTACAAGGGCGGACAGCAAGGACGGACTACAAGGGCGGACAGCAAGGACGGTCTACAAGGGCGGACAGCAAGGACGGTCTACAAGGGCAGACTGCAAGGGTGAACTACAAGGACGGACTACAAGGGCGGACTGCAAGGGCGGACTGCAAGAGCGGACTGCAAGGGCGGACAGCAAGGACGGACTACAAGGGCGGACTACAAGGACGGACTACAAGGGCGGACTGCAAGGGCGGACAGCAAGGACGGACTACAAGGGCGGACTGCAAGGGCGCACTGCAAGGGCGCACTGCAAGGGCGGACAGCAAGGACGGACTACAAGGGCGGACTACAAGGGTGGACAGCAAGGACGGACTACAAGGACGGACTACAAGGGCGGACTACAAGGACGGACTACAAGGGCGGACTGCAAGGGCAGACTGCAAGGGTGGACAGCAAGGACGGACTACAAGGGCGGACTACAAGGGTGGACAGCAAGGACGGACTACAAGGGCGGACTACAAGGGCGGACTGCAAGGGCAGACTGCAAGGGCGGACTCCGAGGGCGGACTACAAGGGTGGACTGCAAGGGCGGACTGCAAGGGCGGACTACAAGGGCAGACTGCAAGGGCGGACTACAAGGGCGGACTACAAGGGTGGACTGCAAGGGCGGACTACAAGGGTGGACTGCAAGGGCGGACTGCAAGGGCGGACTACAAGGGCGGACTACAAGGGCAGACTGCAAGGGCGGACTACAAGGGCGGACTGCAAGGGCAAACTGCAAGGGAGGACTGCAATGGCGGACTGCAAAGGCGGACTACAAGGGCGGACTACAAGGGCGGACTACAAGGACGGACTACAAGGGCGGACTACAAGGGCAGACTGCAAGGGCGGACTGCAAGGGCCGACTACAAGGGCGGACTGCAAGGGCAGACTGCAATGGCGGACTGCAAGGGCGGACTACAAGGGCGGACTGCAAGGGCGGACTACAAGGGGGGACTGCAAGGGCGGACTGCAAGGGCGGACTGCAAGGACGGACTGCAAAGGCGGACTGCAAGGACGATGGAGTTTCGTCAGTGAGACGCCTCCGGCTGTGTTAGAGCCTCCAGCGTCAACGCCGCTGCCATGTCCTTGAGGTGTATGCAGCCTGGTCTACTTCAGCGGGTGAATGTCTGTCCCCCGAACGAAAATAACTTTAGTCTTCATTGTCTTTTTTCTTCGTAACCTTTGAATATGATTTGATGAGAATGTTTATTGTGTCCGTAGAGGCCATCAAAGAGAAATGAAAGGATTTTTCTAATTTAATAAGGAACCCAATATTCTTACCGTTCTTTACACTACACAAGAACAAACAGATGTACAAGCAAGCAAGTATACAAAACCCCTTAGACAAACATCATCAGCGCATTATGGACAGAGAAAAAAAATCCACTGACAACCGTGAGCACAAAATAGCTGACAAATATATGTACGCATACAGATTGTCTGGATCATATTCATGAGAAGAAAGTTTCCTAATTTATCGGTGCACATTCAGCACGATTTTCCATTAGAGAACTCAGACATAACTTCCGATACGGCTTTCCCCAAACGAATGAGGAGCGTGCATTTCATTAATGCAGCAATCTGCGCACAGAAAGAATATATGATATCTTCAACAGATCTTGTGTGTTATAGTTCGAAAATGTTCCACTTTTATTAACCACGAATAAACTGAGCTGTTACGATTTTCTGGAGGAATATATATATTCTCCATCGCCACATAATGCCAAATTCGATGCATCATGTCGACACAAACGTTTCCACTTGATCTCATTTGAACCAGCCACAGACTTGGTCGTACACACTCGGTAATCCTCGTGCAAACTCGGCGCTCAGTTTTCTGGCGTGCGGTGAAATGGGCGCGAAGCGGCACGTCAAAATACGGTACAAAAGGGCGCGCTAGGTCCACATTCAGGAGTCCAGGGAAGGCGTCTGTATGCAGACACCAAATTTCATACCTCTCTGTCTGTTAGAGCGACTCATGGGACCGTAATTTACTATGATTTGCTAGGCTAGGGCTTTGCCGAAGACGTAATGGCGGCACTCAGAAGGGTTCACCCTGCCGAAGGACGTTTGCGAGTTCAGCAGCCCTCAAGCGCCAACGCAATTTTCCATCAATTTCGCTGTGTACGTGGTTCACCGACATCTATTCACATCGAACCTTATCCCAATGTCTCGATGTGGGCTGGACTCATCAACGAGACGAAAGGCTGTATAACTTCAGCGATCCATTGAGTGATCACAAGGAGGCGTACTTGAGATGAGGAGAAGGTGTCTCGGCTCGGGGTGCTAAAGATGGACCGTGAGAACTGTTCCAATGTTAACAGGCGGAGAGGACAGGACATAGCGGGGCAAGAAAAAGCAGCAGAAGCGAGGACACACAAAGTCTTTATATTCTGTTGGTGTCCTTGACTCTTTGTGATCGTGTGTGTGTGTGTGTGTGTGTGTGTGTGTGTGTGTGTGTGTGTGTGTGTGTGTGTACGTGTGCATGCGTGCGTGCGTGCACACGCTTTTCATGAAGTGCATTTGGAGGCAAGCTTATTTCCAACCGGCTACAAATACGCACAAACAAACAAACAAACATACACACACATTCAAGTACAGATATATTGTCAGACTTATCTTAAATCTGTTTGACAAGCATTTGCAAACTATACACCGAGGCATTATTAGCACTGCTGAACGTTTAATGCCAATGACAGGAAGAGAGACCATCTAAGCAAGTCCTTGCTCTGCTCTGCATCCCAACGGCTGACAGGAGCTGTGAAGTGGCCAGCTACGTTCCGTAGGAAATCAAGCTTGGTCCTACAACTACGGCAAAGGCAAATGCGATCATTTTCATGAAGAGTTTCGCCAAGTTGCACAGCAAGGTGAGCACGTCGTCACAAATCACTGACCTTTTCTGTCTTGAAAAGAAGAATCTGCCCAAGGTGTCGCTCTTGCAGACCCAGTTATCACACTCTGCAATATAAACATAATTCAATAGTATAGAGTTCTGATAGTCGGTACTGTTTCCTTGAACGAATGGACACAACAATGGAAACGATTTGTCTGCTACCCTGAGCTAGGCACTGAAGCACAACAATCGATTCAATCAATCCAGTCAAGCTACTTGCACGACTTCTAACATACTTCTCCTAGTTAACTTTGTAACGATGAATGCCTGTAGCTTTTTGAAATAGTGACTGTCTTGTCATACCGCATTCGTCACTGCAAGCACGCTGTATAAATGAACACAAATTGCCAACAGCTACCCTGAAAAGATTTCCGCTTTATCATTGATGGACGCGGCTCAAATACCTGCGATGAAGAAGATGCAACGTTTTCAAATATTCCCGGGCAAAACAAAGAAAATCAGGATAGACTTCCGCATGCGGGCCACACTTGTGGACTCATCTTGGGGAAAGGGGTACGGGAAAGGCAGCGAAGATGAAGTAACGTACACACGGACGGGCCACGAAAATTGATTGTCTACGTTTTTCCAAGGGCACATTCAAGCATAAACACCTATGTAAAAATGCAGCCAACCAGATGCTGTAGCCCGACAGCTTGTGTGTTGCGTCATCTTGATGGTCTTTCCCTCACCTCTGTCCTCGGACCAATCTGCTAGCATGGCCCGCCTGCGGAAGTCTAACCTAAAGTCATACTCGTTCTCACGTCTGTTTATCCACAGAATGATGCCAACTCCTCAGCTTTAGCTGTCGACAATTTTTCAGCGATAGTTATTGGTAGACAAGCACACGTGCAGACGCTAGATTTCAAGGAGGGCTATTAACAAAACCACAGTTTCAGATCTATGATTTTGATGAGCAGGCAGAACGTCTGGGTTTATTTCATACATATTTACGACATCAGTCCGAAACTGAAAACACGGCGCCGACGACTAGTAGATAAACAAGGCACGGTCCAGCAGAGAAATTTAGCTAGAACACGTTGATCTGTACGGCCTCAGGGGAGTAAACCCTTCCTATCTCGTGCGCCACGAGTTGTCTACTCATGTGCTCTGCGACTGCTAGAGACGGTTAAGCCTTGGCAGTAGAGCATCTAGCTGTATGCAGCCTCCATTCGCCATCTGTTTATCAGGCGATACTTCAAAAGTAGGTTGGCTGGCGTCCGGTATTTCTTTGCGTCGTTAAAGACTTAGAAGCTGGCGGCCGCAAAGCGGCGAAGCTGGCACGGGCGTCGTGGCGTTTCATCTCCGAGCCGTCCCTGTGCAGACCCTGGGCTTGTGAATGAACGTCGATGTTATTCTAATTTTACGGAGGCTGGCTGATAGCGTCGGGCAGCACTTGCAGGCAGAGCAGATAAAAGAAGGTGTTTGATGTATTAATCTGTCTCCCGTCTACACCTTTCTCGATTTTGTTCTGAAACACGACTGAAGATCTTTCAAAGCAGAAAGTGTATACCAGGGCACACCTGCAACGAATCGCAACTCAATCTAAGACTTTTTTCCTAAACATAACGCAAAGCTGTTTTATATATAGCCAACGGCATTTCCCTTCATTTTCTTTTCTTTTATAAATTCTGAGACAACGATGCCTGTTGTAAAGAATCTGGTGTCAGTATTATTTAGGAAAGTTTTCTCAAGACAGTGTCTGCAACTTGGAAAGAAACGGAGGACGAGGCTACGGGCTGCATCCCACCTCCATCCCCACTCCCGTTGCCATCGTAAGAGATCAGTTCACTTGCCCATGTAACAGCAGCCATTTAGCACAATACATTTTTCATGCATTCTGCGCATATCAGGATGCAGAGTTAAAAAGATGAAGGACGGCCTCAGCCGAGATGTCTGATATTTCAAATGCCAGATGATCGGTTTGGGAAAAGGTCATAGTTTGCGTGTTGTTGTAAAATTTTGTGGCCTTATACGCATCCCGATTTACTTTGGAAACGCACTTTTTTCCAGGGTGATGATGCGTAAAGGTTAGTGCCTCCTGAACCTAGTGAAATGGCAAGGGCATGTGGCTACTCCATTCTGTATACCCGAGTCAGTAGTGACTCTGGCACAGTTCGCAATGAATGAGTTATAGATTTGACTCTTCGCATTACAGCATTGCGCCAAAAATAGTTCGTTCTGGATACTATTTTTTCCACTTTTTACATAAATCATTCAGATGTCAAAACTTGTTTCCATTTCAACTCAAACAGTTTATTTTATCGAATAAACGCTTGTTTATTGCATCAACAAGCGTAATGTATAAGCTTTGTGCGAAATAGTTTTAGAACTACTTTAACGACGTATGTCAGGGAGCAGATTGCTATCCCACAAGCCTCTCGTGTGACCTCCTTATGAACATTCCGGACGGATTAGTTCCATCGTGTGAAATGAACTGTGCTAGAGACTCTTTCGCCGGCAGGCGAGGTCTCTAGTGGACTAGAAAGATGGCTGCTCTAGACCCGGTCGCCAACAACGATATCAAGAGAGCAGGTCAAGCGTGCTGACCATTCGGCCACAAAGCCCCAAGCAAGCAAATGTCCGTCATTTTTTTCTTCGGTTCGCATGCAAAACACTCATTTTTACAAATACTGACATTCACACACACACACACACACACACACACACACACACACACACACACACACACACACACACACACACACACACACACACACTAAAGTAGAAAAAGAACAGCATTAATTTACCAAAGCTATACGAAGAACACATACATATAAAGTCCATATAAATTGCTATATTATCTAAACCAAAATGTGGATCGAAGCAGCATGACCAAGTTGTAGCAGCTTGGGTTAGGCAGAGGAGTATGCATAATCTTCATTACATCAGCTAAGAAACAAAACCTGGGTTTGTCCAAACTACGGGACTCCGAACAAATTCGTTGGAGATTTAATCATACGCAGTACACGGTTCGCCAAACGGTACACCGATTTTGTGGTTCGTGCAATTGGAGTCACGCTTAACAAGGTTGGACGCGGCACGAGCTTCATGTTCCCTTCCCCGCCCTGAACACTGGCTGCTGGCGACTTACCTGGACTCCTCATTAACGTGTCTCCTCCCAGCTGAGGCGATTGTTTGGATTGTATTACAAGTGATGAATAACATGCCTAATCGAATCTCCTGTCAGGGTTCCCAGCCACTTCCGATCAGGCGGGCGAGGTGGCCGTGAACTTGACGCTTATTAATCAGGAGACGTCATTGTCCTGTCTGCTTTCACAGCGTGCAAAACAAAGGAGCATTGGTTGAGCATGGAGTTTGATGAAAGGGGGTTCGGGTCATCGATTGCACTGAGCATTGAAGCACCGTTCATATGTAAATCCTGTAGTAACAATCCTCTAACAACGACTTTTAACGAGTGAGGTCGTAGGCATTACTTGGCTGGTAGGAAGGTAGATATGGAGTCAGGTTGCATCACATTGCTTGTAGCTCCTACACTGCATCGCTTAACGCCATCCTGCTAAAGTGTCTGCAATTTACATCCATGAATTCCTTAAGTTTCACCTGTTACCAATCAAATCTCATTGATATGTCCCTGACCTCTCTCCTACCACCCTCCATGTCCTCTGTGTGCGTGTGTGTGAGTGTGTGTGTGTGTGTGTGTGTGTGTGTGTGTGTGTGTGTGTGTGTGTGTGTGTGTGTGCATGTGTGTGTGCGTTTATGTATGTGTGTGTGTGTTTTACATGAATATACACGTACATAACAGGCAGACATATAAACAATATAGGCAGACAAGTTGGCGGACAAACACACAGATAGAGAGACACACAGACAGAAAAAGGCATATAAAATAGACACAAAGCTAGACCTACACAAAGGCGGATACACACACACACACACACACGCACGCACGCACACACACACACACACACACACACACACTCAGAGCGGCAGGCACCGAGGCAGGTAAGCAGATAAACAGGCAGGCAGACGGAGGGACGGATATTTGGAGAGACTAGCGAACAGAGAGGCGGACACGCAGATGCACAGACAGATGGACAGGCACGCAAGCTCAGAGATAGATAGATAGATAGATAGATAGATAGATAGATAGATAGATAGATAGATAGATAGATAGATAGATAGATAGATAGATAGATAGATAGGTAGATAGATAGATAGACAGACAGACAGACAGACAGACAGACAGACAGACAGACAGACAGACAGACAGACAGACAGACAGACAGACAGACAGACAGACAGACAGACAGACAGACAGACAGACAGACAGACAGACAGACAGACAGACAGACAGATAGATAGATAGATAGATAGATAGATAGATAGATAGATAGATAGATGATAGATAGATAGATAGATAGATAGATAGATAGATAGATAGATAGATAGATAGATAGATAGATAGATAGATAGATAGATAGATAGATAGATAGATAGATAGATAGATAGATAGATAGATAGATAGATAGATAGATAGATAGATAGATAGATAGATAGATAGATAGATAGATAGATAGATAGATAGATAGATAGATAGATAGATAGATAGATAGATAGATAGATAGATAGATAGATAGATAGATAGATAGATAGATTAGATAGATTAGATAGATTAGATAGATTAGATATATTAGATAGATTAGATAGATTAGATAGATTAGATAGATTAGATAGATTAGATAGATTAGATAGATTAGATAGATTAGATAGATTAGATAGATTAGATAGATTTATAGAATTGATAGACAGATATATAGATTAGATTAGATGAGATGAGATCAGGATGGATGGATGGATGGATGGATGGATGGATGGATGGATGGATGGATGGATGGATGGATGGATGGATGGATGGATGGAGGGATGGATGGAGGGAGGGAGGGAGGGATGGAGGGAAAGATAGAGAAAGAGAGAGAGAGAGAGAAAGAGAGAGAGAAAGAGAGAGAGACAGAGAGAGAGAGAGAGAGAGAGAGAGAGAGAGAGAGAGAGAGAGAGAGAGAGAGTGTGGAGAGGGTGGGGGGGGGGGGGAAGTAGAGGTCACATACAGCCAATACTCTATTTGTTACTGAATCCAACCGCTGCACGTTAGTCCGACCCTAGACCTTTGCGCTTCAGTGACAGATGCCTGACCATGATCCTCAGCCGGAAGTAGCCTGGAGTTCTGTCCCCTAGAGTCCAGGCGAGAACGTTGACAATTGGATGTGTCGTAGGAACTTCCGGGCCGGTCACGTGACTGGACGATGACGTCCTCCCCAGGGGATTGCGACGTCCGGTCACTTCCTGTCGGACACCAGAACACCGGACTTGGGCTGCCGTCCTGTTCTCCACTCACTCCCTTTCCCTCCTCCTCTCCGCCTCCCCCCTTGCTCTCCTCTGCTTCTTATAGCATTACCGTAACCCCTCCATGTTTTTCTATATCTTTCTCTCTCTTTGTTATAGGATTTTGATTGTATGGGGCTCTATTTGGTGGCTACCGCTAGATGCCCCTCTCATCAACTAAAGCGTTTGGTCACGTGTTTTTGTGTCACGCTCAAGTATCTCGACCTGCGGACGCTCCAAGGAGTGTGAGACGCCACCGAGAGACATTTACTGTCTGTGGGAATATCTCCCCTTTGTAGGACAGCATGACGTACTCCTGTGTTGGTCCACTCAGTCCTTCTTGATTGCTGGCTGCCCCTCTCTCCGCACGCCGCATGACTCGTAGGCTAGAGCAGACTGCGGGTCTCGCAGGAATAGAATACGCTTGGGAAGGCCGTCAAAGGCAATCCGACTGGGACGCGTTTAGTTTCCAACGGTGTTCAAACCATTCGCCCGTTCGGCTGTGACGAGCAAAATGGAACTGCAAAGTTCCTTCCCCAACGGGTGAGTGAGGAGAAAGAGAAAACAGAATAGGTAATATGAAATAAAGCACTTCGATGCTGTTTCCAACTGTCTTACTGGAAAAAAAAACAACAAAAAACATCCGCAGACAGGCGCCAGATTTCATTAATATAAATTAGGACGGAGAGGGGGGGGGGGGGGGGGACGACAGGATTCTCGCTAAAACTAGCCTTGCCGTAGACAGTTGGAAACAGCACTAAAGTGCTTTTTTGGTTCTTTTTTTATACTCGTCCGTCGGACGAGAGACTCTGCAGTTTTGTCTAGACCGATGAAAGTTTTACTCGCCACGGGTGAGCAGGCGAATGGTGGGAATATCTCTGAAACGAAACGCGCCTCAGTTAGATTGCCCTTTACTAACGTAGCTAACGCTTCCTAGTCCTGAGAAACCCGCCTCGTACTACTGAGTTTCTTTAGCATCGCCCAACACTCCTAGAGGGAGGCTGCTTCCGCCGTGTTCTGCAACTTTCGGGAATTGCCCTCTTTTCCCCTGACTTTTTTGTATATATTCTTCCACTTTGGTTTTCACAATATCAAGACTATAAGTGTTTAATCACTCGAAGGAAATGTTACAGCCATGCACGCACGATAGTAATCAACTCCAGATTAAAGACTGTTGGTCGATGTCAACCTGACAGTGCTTCGTGCAAGGGATTCAGTTTCTTGTTCACCGTTAATCTTTTCTTTCCTGATGTATTCGTCACTTTCAGTGCTTTGATGCCTTTACAACTTACCACGCATTTGATTGATTTTGCTATCTTCCTCCTTTCTCGTCTCCCAACCCTTTCTCTCTTCTGTCTGGTTCCTTCCACCCTACCCACCCCACGCCTTGTCCTCCATTTTTCATACTTTGTTTCATATCATACGTTTTCCACAGGTAGTAATAATCTCCCCCTCACATGTGTCTTATCATCGCACGACTTTGCGTGTACCTACCGAGTCCCCAACCATATCATACTCTTCCTCAATATAAACATTGTTGCGTCACCGCGCATAATTAGCTGCACCAGTAGTCGGAAAGTTAGAAGTAGTTTGATGTGCATGTAGCAGCTACAACGCAACCTGATTATGCCACGCTCTGAAACTCACACCAACATTTTTCAACATATCGATACGATGGCTGCGACGACGACGACGACAATGACGACGACGACGATGATGACGATGACGACTACAACGACGATGATGACGATAGTGGTGGTGATGATGATGATGATGATGATGATGATGATGATGATGATGATGATGATGATGATGATGATGATGATGATGATGATGATGATGATGATAATGATTGGAAAACTTTTAACCTTCTACTTTAAAGGATGTGACATGTCATCACCTAACTATTTCCAAACAATCAGACTTAGTTTGCTTAAACCAATCAATGACACAAGCAGAAATAAGATTGACACACCTTTTAGGAAGAGTCATTACAAAAGGAAAACCGTACAAGGAAGGGAGGGTGGGGGTGGGTGGGGGTGGGCGTGGGGGTGGGGATGGGGGGTGGGGGCGGGGATTGGGGGTGGGGGTTCGGATGGAGGAGTGGGGGTGGGGATGGAGGGGTGGGGGTGGGGATGGGGTGGGGGTGGAGGTGGGGGGTTGGAATGGGAGGTGAAATCACTTCGTAACGAAATCGCAGCAGGTGCTTGCCATGAATATGCAGTTCCACTCAGAAGAGATCTACAGCTCGAGTTCGATGATCAACCCCACCACCCCTCACCCCCACCCCACCTACTCCTACGACTTGTCAGGACGGAGATCAAGATTCATGGACTTTCCATCTCACGTTCGTCTGGAAAAACCATCGCGATGTGGCCAATTTTGTGAACGCAGTGGAAACCACGCCGGTTTGCTTTGAAGACCGCCAAGTGTCAGCGCAGTCCTCTCGGGAGCTGAGGAATTGGTGTCTGCTGGACTCTCCATCCACATTTACTGCTTCTTTGCAGCTGGCTGCTTGCCGCTGATAATAAAGACTGCCTGGGACGTGATAGCGTGAAAGGCCATACGGTTTGTTTGCACGTGAAAGAGGCATTAGTCCATTGCACCCCTGGCTTTCTGCTCCTCGTTTGAACAATATTTTTTTGTAGCAGCAGCATCGGATGTTTGATTTGAGGTCGGGCTTACGCCATTTTCAGTTGATTCATAAATGGGAATTCCAAAAGAGATGTGGCGGTCGCAGGAAATCCGAACATACGTAGTTGGAACCTTAATTCGATAAATCGCCTGAAACGGGCGTTGACCCTGGAGCAAATACATAAATTTCACACTTCTGTGACATTTCGATATCGCAACAGTAGACATTAATGTGCACATGATAAAACCGAAACATGACAACAAGAAACTTTGTTATCTTTCTTTCATCGCTAATTTCTTAGTGGTGGTGCAGACCGCTGGAGTGTGAGCATTATCTTCCATGAACTGTGATTTGGAAAGTCGCCTCGTCTTCTTCACAATTCTTATGATTACAACATCAATGTCTACAAAGCGTGTGGCTTGATTACTTTGAAAACTTGAGTACTTTGGAAGGACGGAACTGTTTTAGTATCAAGATGACAAAAATGAAACGTTCTCGTGACAGGTTACACAGAGAGTTAGAAAGCAAAAACAGGTACATTTAAATATTGAGGAGGCAGCTATTATCGGGTTGTACTTTTTGCTTTGAAAGCAGTCATTGTGCCAAAAGAGCGAAGTGTGTCTTTCAAACACTCGTGCGGGCCTCGCACGCTCCAAGAAATTGCAAAGGAAATATGGAAACATTTACTTTTTGTTCACGGATGTCTGCCAAAGCGTGATTTACAAAAACGCATCGTTCTTGCACGACGAGATTCTTACCTCTCAATGTGTGCAAACAACAGAGAGGTAATTGTGATCGTGATGGCAGACGACCGATGCAAGCAAGGCGTTGGCACCACGAAGGAAATTGCAAAACCTAATGAAACTGGTGGTCTCTTCCGTGTGTTAGATTCAACGTCAGAGACGAAAAAATGGCTGCCGAAAACGTATGTCTATCTCTCCTAGCTCACTCATCTTTGCATAGTAATCTGGGAAAACGTACCATATTTGCAATAACAACAAAAATAAAAAGGTCACTGCGAACTGGTTATTTAATTCAATGTACAAAGAGCAAATCCGATCATAAAGTATAGCTCGTGAGTGTGCAAATAACTCGGCTCGTTTTATCATTGATTAACTTCAGTATCTGGCGAGAGATGATCTCCGGAATCAGAAGTCTACCCTGCATGAACGGTTGCTACGAAAAAAGCCCTGTAACGAGAGTGAGAAATACTTCTCAGAATACGAGTTGAATGTGTTAGAGTGTGATAATTTCAACTTTAATAACATGTCACCACATTAACATGATGTCCTATTGCATTATTGGATGAAACCCAATGCATTCCCATAGTGGTCATGATTCGTCCGAACTTCTTCCGGGTAATCCGCCATCGCAGTCTTGCCGATCCTTCCGCGGTATAGTGCCGACGATCTCGTCTGCAACTTTTTTGTGTTCAGAACCACTATACCTGATTGAGGAGTGGATGTAAACTCGTTTAGATAAATGGAAGTCGAGAGGGGAAAAACCAACCATCCAAGTAGTAGATAAAGCGAAATGGAAAAAACACATCAAGGACGTGACCGCCCCATGTCGAGAAAAATTAGGACCCGAGTCAGAAAGAAGTGTGGCACGGAGACAAAAATCGATTACCTACGATCCACACACATCTCACGTCTTCGGCAGCTCGCTATCCCTTCTCCTTCTCAATTTTAGCTTCAAAACGTCCAGAAATAGCCCGCCCGGTCAGCCCATTGACTCGGTGCTCCGCTAACGGCGTGGGGTGAGAAATGAGACTCCATCGGTGTCTTTGCCCGTCAAGGTCCAAGTCAAACAAGAGCTCTATCTGTGGAAATGTCAACATCGCCTTTTCTAACGGCAAGGGCATGAGGCCCCGAGCTGCCTGGGGTGGAAGTCACATGGGCAGAGCGTCTGTCACATGATGCGAAGACCCGACTGCATGCGTCAGGGGAGAAAGTAGGACACAAGGCACTTGGACATCGCCAGGCAAACACCGGAAGCCGCTATCGCCACCATGTTTACCCGGAGGTAATGACGTTTCAACGGCAATGGCGTGGAGAATTAAAACACTTCCACGAGTTTGATTGGGTTACAGCCAGTGATCGATGTGGAAGGAGTGAAAGAGGCGCGAAGGCTGAGCGATGAGGGCGGTTTTAAGTCACAACTTTGTGGGGGGAAAAAATGAACGGTGGAGAATCGATGGGGTCGTTCTGACGTTCCCACAGGCGTCGCAGTGCGTGATCAAGATTTCTTGATGGAGGTGTTACATTGCTCCCCGGACCCTGAACTGAACTATCAGATTTCCAGATCGTAATTTTGATTGATCTTTTTAATCGTGGTTGAACAGAACCCCAAAAAGCTGTTTCTCTGCCGTCCCGCAAATGCCATCCACCCATTATTTGCTTAGGTGCCAGCGCTGCAAAAGGCAAGTTGTTGGCCGCGACTTTGATCTGTGGTACTGAAAGTGAGATTCCATCAAGTCCAGAAGCGCTTTTCTTGTTGTTGTTTTTTCTACCGGGCAAACTTCCTTCTGATTTTGTAAAATGATATATTATATGACCGGTCTTTCCAAAATAAGTCGCTTGGATTCCTGTGATAATTTTTAGATTGTTTTACAGTCATCATAAAGTACACTAAATGTCCCTTGAAAATGATGCAAACATTATTATGACATGTATAGTGGTTGCTGAGTTATGACATTTTGAGTACGCATGTACCAAATACGAGCTTTTCGAGAAAACGGCTTGTCAAGTTAAATGTTGTATAGCAACCCCGCTACTTGTAATCAAGTTACATCAATGACAATTGACCCCGAGATTATTCTGACATACATTCCTCGACGACCAAGAAAAACGAGCTACGATGTTACATTAGTCATCATCCCATTTCCTGGTAATGTCATCACCGGTGATTTCTGCACAGCATTGACCAATCCTCCCAAACGGACTTATCTGTTCGCGAGTGCGACAGAAGCGAGCGGATGATGGCGTGAACTGTTATGCAGCCCGATTTTTTCCCCCACTGTAACTGCAGTGTCTATCTACGTAGCAAATAATCATTTAGCGAGAGATTCTAAATCTGAAACTCTCGGAATATATGTAGGAATGGTTCAGATTGAGATCGTGGGCCATTGAGATCGTGGACTGTTTCAAGTTTCTCGGCACGCTCATCTCCTCCGACCTCAGTTGGGGCAACAACATTGACGGCATCCATAAGAGTGCCCAGCAGCGGCTGTACTTCCTGAGGCAGCTCAAGAAGTTTGGACTGTCTCCGGAGATCATGCTCCAGTTCTACCGTGCTGTGGTGGAAAGTGTTCTTACCTTCTCCATCTGTGTGTGGTTCGGAGAGGCCACTCAACAGCAGAAAGACAAGCTGGAGCGTGTCGTGCACGCTGCTGGCAGGATCATTGGCCGTGATCTGCCCTCCCTAGCCTCTATCTACGCCCAGCGCATAGTGCGCAAGTCCCGTAAGATTGTGGCGGACCCCTCCCACCCTGCTTGTTCCCTCTTCCAGCTCCTTCCCTCTGGCCGTCGTTTCAGGTCCCTCAAAACGCGCACATGCCGTTTTCAGAACTCGTTCTTCCCCACGGCGGTGACGGAGCTCAACGCTGTCCAGAACCTCCCCAGGCAGCTTTGCCGCCGCTGATCCTGTCGGCGGTGCGCACACACTTCTCCACATCTATGACAGTGCCACTTTCTCTTTTGTGCTTCCTCTGGGCTATATGGACTGCTACTGAGTGTGGTTGGGGGTGGGGGGAGGGGTGGGGGAGGGGGTGGGGGTGGGGAAGGGTTGGTCTTCTTGTAGCTTTCACTGTTTTTTGTATTGTTCTACTGTATTCTTTTGTGGGGTGACGGGGGGTGGGATGGGGGTGGGGGGGTGGGGGGGTACGTCTTAGTGGTTTTGTCTCTGTTCATATGTACTATTTATTGCCACTTAAAAGGGGGGTGGGTGGGTGGGTGTAT
>JAWQFJ010027403.1:0-2500 GCA_034096865.1 Theodoxus fluviatilis
GAAAGTCAAGTAGTCCAGAGTGAGTCGTCTTTTCTGTGCCGATTGAAAGATGCTCTGTTTAACAAATTCAGAGAGCATTGGTCAAATGAATTGTACAGTAGTGAAAGATATGCGGTTTACAGAGAGTTTAACATTACTACTGGATTAGAAGCATATCTGTATAAGGTGGACATTCAAAGAGACGTTTATGAAATTTCGTGTTGGTACCAGTGAATTGTATATCCACAAGCACCGATTCGAGACAATGATCCAATTATTGTGTCCATTGTGCCAGGAGGAGGACGAAGACGAATATCATATTTTGATTAGATGTCCAGCCGTGAGCCATCTACGTGTCAAATATTTGGTTCCTCACGTACGAGAAGATGTCAATGTATTTGTACATTGTTTGGGAGCAAACGAGCAAACCATTTTACGAGATATTTGCACATATCTTTATCGTGTGATGAAAAGGAGAGAAGTCGCTATATTGGAGTTGAATGGAGTTATGTCATAAATGTAACAAATTATGAAGATTTTGTTGTATTGTCATTTGTAATGGGCTGGTGGCCCTATCAATAAAGTTTCAAGTTCGAGTTCGAGTTCTCTCTCTCTCTCTCTCTCTCTCTCTCTCTCTCTCTCTCTCTCTCTCTCTCTCTCTCTCTCTCTCTCTCTCTGTCTCTCTCTCTCTCTCTCTCTCTCTCTCTCTCTCTCTCTCTCTCTCTCTCTCTCACATGAACGCAGGCACATACACAAGTCACGTACACACATATACATTTACACACGTACACAAAAAGACACACACGTCACGTACATACACACACACGCGTCACGTACGCACACATACACGTACACACAGACACATGTATACACACACACACACACACACACACACACACACACACGTCCAAACACACGCGCGCGCGCGCACTCACATTTTTAAGCGATCGTTACTCGATGGACATGATGACAGATGCTCTGTATCACACGAGCTTTTTCAAATCCGAACTGGGATTTCATAAAATGAGGAACACCACTTTCTCTGGAGCATCTTCGGCATCACGATTGAATACCTACGGCCGCTTTTTCTTTGGGGTCGCACTTTGGATGGTCTGTACGTGCCGAGTCTCTCAGACCGTGCATGGAATCCAGACGACCATGCATTTTGCAACAACATCGTCATGTCCTACTTTCACGTTCCCTCCATGTGCACTCAAAGCCATCATCCCCATTCCCTCCCCCCCCCCTTCCTCCTCGACCCCTCCTCTCCCTCCCTTCCTCCTTGACCCCTCCTCTCCCCCCTTCCTCCTTGACCCCTCCTCTCCCCCCTTCCTCCTTGACCCCTCCTCTCCCCCCTTCCTCCTTGACCCCTCCTCCCCCCCCCCCTTCCTCCTTGACCCCCCCCCCCCCCTTCCTCCTTGACCCCTCCTCTCCCCCCTTCCTCCTTGACACCCCTCCCCTCCCCGTTATATCCTTATTATGTCTCTGCGACTAATGTATGGAGTCGTGTGGATTGATCAGTTTACATTGCAAGAGATTCAAGTTTCGTTGATTTCTCTTTTTTTGCGTTTGATCTCTGTGCGTAAATGTACACTTCGATATTTCATGTTTATTCGAGACATTTTACATAGCATCACATTTTCATGTCTTTTTGTGGTATATGATTCATCATATTTTGCGGTGCCTGCCCGAAGAAATACAAGTCGATGCTGTTTGTTCAGTTATCGCAACAGTGTGCTTCCTGGATGTTTCTGTTGACAAAGCGATAAGGAAGGAAGTTTGCTCGCACTGTTGTACATCTTTCACGTCAGAGTGAAGACCTCTGGGTTTCGTTTTGTAGTCAGCTGTTGCGTACAGAGTACCTGATAAGAAATAATTCTGTCAATCCGCTTTTTTGGGTGAATCGAAAAGAAGAATCATTCAACCATTCGTCCTGGCCAACTTCAGGTTTCATAAAAGAGGGTAAAAAAGACGAAACGGAAAGAGGCATCAGCAGTAATTGTGCAGATGGCGTGATGTGTTTTGTGTGTGATAATTATTTTGGTAAAACATCGTCTGGGAAAAGTACGTCATGAATAATATGTATATTAAAATGATTTTAGATGTAAATGGTGTATGCTCAAGTAGTTAATGCCAAACACCTAATCCCCTGATAGTGATCAACTGCACGCGCCTATTTTAAGTGTATGAATATAGATTGAGATGCTTGGTCGCAGAAAAAAAACCCAAGTCCACGACAAGTATTCATGATGATGTGAAAACAAACTACAAGAAAAGAAACAGCCAGACCTACCTGCTGCTTGGTCATATGAAAAGATTTCTCGTGGCAGACTACATTAAAAGCACCCATGTCATTTTGGTCTCCCCTTCGTAAAAAGAAATCGGCAGAATTATGCAGTGATTGACTTTTTAAAAATCCTCTTTAAACTCTTTTATTAGTGCAATATGGAGCAAATATCATAAGCAGCCGCAGCAGCAATAACTGCAGCAGGAACGACTGCAGCAGTCGTAGTCGTAATCG
>JAWQFJ010027403.1:7500-15000 GCA_034096865.1 Theodoxus fluviatilis
TCTCTCTCTCTCTCTCTCTCTCTCTCTCGAGCGCGCACGCGAGCGCGCACGCGAGCAAACACACACTATACACACCCTTACACACATGTATGCAGAGATAACCACAAATCATCCTCCTCCCCCCTAACACACTCACACGCACACACACACACACACACACACACACACACACACACACACACACACACACATTTCACACATGCAAACACACACTTAAGCATGCACAGATGCTTTCTTCCTAACGGACCAAAAAGTTGCTAAAATCTTACATCTGCCTCAGGAAACTTTAACTGTGAACACAGAAAAACTCGCACTTTCAATGCTTATACGAACCTGACCACTGTCTTTTCATACGTGCCAGAGTGGAACAGAATCTTATTAGCTTCGACCACAAGGACGGCAATAATTGGAAACTTCTGCTGCGTCACATTGTCTTCATAGTCATCGGGCGTTGCGATCACAGACAAAGGCTCTTGGAGCGCAAACTTCGATTTTTCCTGATTCGTCCAACCAGCACGAACGTTGACAACCGACTTGGCTTCGCTTCAGAGGCTGCATCAAGGTTTGCCAAGAACTGTTTACTGTCTCAAATTCAGGGCCGAGGTTTGCCTGGGATGTCGACACGTGATAAATCCGCATGTGCGCTGTTTAATTGAAACCCGTGACTTGTGAAGAACTGGGTGGCGGCAGCAGCTGTAGCTGGAGGGCTCACTTGCAGGAATCGATGAAGCGTGGACCCAGCTTCATCGAAATCCCATGAATAAGGGATGGCAAGGACAGCCTCCTCTCCACACATGACGATGGGTGACTTGCGTCATGCACCTCCACGTGCGAAGAAACCTTTAACTTGCAAGGTGGGGTGTCCTTCTTACCGTATGTAGGTGTGACGTACTTGTTCTTTGATCAAATTAACTCGTTTAAATGTCTAGGGGAAGAACCAAAGCACGCACCTTCATTCCTCCATTCACACGCTAGATGGTAATTGTCTAAATGAAGTAATGGCAAAAACGGTATCAATTCAAAGGAAGTAGTTTAATTTTCATGAATGCATTTACCAGTGAATGGTGACTGAGCGACAAACGCTACAATAAATGCATAGAATGCAAGTAGAAAATCAATTCAGTTCAGCAATTTGAAGCGAGACAAGTAAAAAGAAAACAATGAAAAGAAAGATGTCTGCCCGAGCCGAGGTAATTAACTAAATGTACTTATCTGACCCTTTCGATGAAAAACGTGCAGGTGGAGAAGCACGGACCTAAACCCCACGCTCACCGCGTTAGCACAGGGGTTGGAATTGGGGGGAGGGGGTCTGAGTGCACCGACATTGCAGCCGGTGACCCTGGAGGGAAATCACCACAGTCGATGAAACAGCTGAAACTTGGCATTCTTTCGTTCTCTCTCTCTCTCTGGCATTCCTTCTTCTTCTGCGTCGTGTCGAAGGAACTGGCTCCTACTTCACTCTTGCGTACAGACCGAAGTCACCAGCGAAGAGTTCCACCGCTCTTGCGTACAGACCGAAGTCACCAGCGAAGAGTTCCACCGCTCTTGCGTACAGACCGAAGTCACCAGCGAAGAGTTCCACCGCTCTTGCGTACAGACCGAAGTCACCAGCGAAGAGTTCCACCACTCTTGCGTACAGACCGAAGTCACCAGCGAAGAGTTCCACCTACACCGAGCAGGGCGCCGATGTCACTGCTCTTGCTGAAAATAAATGATATGACGCCTCGAGCATCCGGCGACACTTGTTTAAATAACTTCGCTGACGTCACCAAGTCCAGCCAGTCCAATCACTACTGTCCATCTCACCCCACTCTGACTGGTCAATTCACAAGTTGAAATTCACTGGTTGGTCAGCGCTAAAACGCCAGTGAAGTCCACTACACTGGTAACGCTTTCAAGTTATTCACATGCACAGGGGTCAATTCTGTACTGACACCGGCTCAGGGCAATGGAAAAACCTCTAAGGCTACGGCTCAGCAGACGCATAGTAAACATTTCTAATAATACTAATAACCACAAGGCATGAAAAAACGTTGTCTCGCCACACCTCCCTACCACAATGAGAAAAATGTTATAGACATGACATTTTTCACAAGTCACAATTCAAACAGTCAAAACTCTCAAACAACAGGGGACCCCGGGTTACGTGGTCTATACTAAACTCAAAAACCATCGCACCACACAACCACCTGACCATCACACTGGCCCACAAAACTCTCACACTCCACCCATCACATTCTTCTCTGCACAGCACACTCCAATAAACAGCCAAACACATCAACTCTTTCTCACTCTCACACCCAGTCATTCCTCTCTCTAAATTTAGCCTTTTTTCCTCTTCCTCCAGTCAAACCATTTCCTCTCTCTGTGGCTCGCCTCTCCGAGACTCACACCACCACACGCAACCTCTCCCACATCCTCCAACTCCACACCAGTCTTCCCACAAGTCTCAACTCCTTCCTCTCCCACATCCTCCAACTCCACACCAGTCTTCCCACAAGACTCATGTTCAACTTCCGCACACTTCCTCTTCCGCCGGGTGGAACACATCAACACCCCACTCTCAGCCTCATTCTTCTTCACACCTCCGAGCACTAAGGGCTCACAAGGGAGAACTCCATTCCCTTCCTCCTCACACTGACTCTCCTCAGTCAGGCCTACGAGCGCTACAGGCTCTCTCGTCTCACACGAGACACACACAGTCTCCTCAGGAGCAACAACCTTCTCACACCGACTCTCCTCAGCAACAACAACCTCCTCAGCAACAACAACCTCCTCACACTGACTCTCCTCAGCAACAACAACCTCCTCAGCAACAACAACCTCCTCACAAGCAACAACCTCCTCAGCAACAACAACCTCCTCAGCAACAACAACCTCCTCACAAGCAACAACAACCTCCTCACACCGACTCTCCTCAGCAGCAACCCTCCCAGCTCTCTCTCTCTCTGCCTCCTGCTCCAACTTTTTGTCTTCATATGCCTTTATCCTCTCTCTGAATGCCTTGCTCTTCTCCCTACACTCCCTGTCTTTTCTCTCCCTCTCTCCTTGCTCAGCCCAAAATCTCTCCCATGTCTCCCTTATCACTATTCTTCTGAACTTGAACAGGATATCTCGCAATTCACCCATTGTAAGGATTTGCTAGCTTCACACACTCAGCAAAAACTTCAAACAGCAGTTGCACGCCTTCCAGCAAGTCAAAACAAGGTCACACAGTGCAGCAAGGCATGCAAGCAATCAAGGTGAATCAAAAACAGAAATGGCAGGTCAGGTCATGTCACAACACTCTCGCTCAAGGTACAGATACTCCAGACTTAACTGTAAAACATGAATTCAGATTTACTTTACTTTTGCATTTCGTTCAAATTATCCCAAGACGAAGACCCCAAATGTGACGTACTTGTTCTTTAATCAAATTGGCTCGTTTAAATGTCTAGGGGAAGAACCAAAGCACGCACCTTCATTCCTCCATTCACACGCTAGATGGTAATTGTCTAAATGAAGCAATGGCAAAAACGGTATCAATTCAAAGGAAGTAGTTTAATTTTCATGAATGCATTTACCAGTGAATGGTGACTGAGCGACAAACGCTACAATAAATGCATAGAATGCAAGTAGAAAATCAATTCAGTTCAGCAATTTGAAGCGAGACAAGTAAAAAGAAAACAATGAAAAGAAAGATGTCTGCCCGAGCCGAGGTAATTAACTAAATGTACTTATCTGACCCTTTCGATGAAAAACGTGCAGGTGGAGAAGCACGGACCTAAACCCCACGCTCACCGCGTTAGCACAGGGGTTGGAATTGGGGGGAGGGGGTCTGAGTGCACCGACATTGCAGCCGGTGACCCTGGAGGGAAATCACCACAGTCGATGAAACAGCTGAAACTTGGCATTCTTTCGTTCTCTCTCTCTCTCTGGCATTCCTTCTTCTTCTGCGTCGTGTCGAAGGAACTGGCTCCTACTTCACTCTTGCGTACAGACCGAAGTCACCAGCGAAGAGTTCCACCGCTCTTGCGTACAGACCGAAGTCACCAGCGAAGAGTTCCACCGCTCTTGCGTACAGACCGAAGTCACCAGCGAAGAGTTCCACCGCTCTTGCGTACAGACCGAAGTCACCAGCGAAGAGTTCCACCACTCTTGCGTACAGACCGAAGTCACCAGCGAAGAGTTCCACCTACACCGAGCAGGGCGCCGATGTCACTGCTCTTGCTGAAAATAAATGATATGACGCCTCGAGCATCCGGCGACACTTGTTTAAATAACTTCGCTGACGTCACCAAGTCCAGCCAGTCCAATCACTACTGTCCATCTCACCCCACTCTGACTGGTCAATTCACAAGTTGAAATTCACTGGTTGGTCAGCGCTAAAACGCCAGTGAAGTCCACTACACTGGTAACGCTTTCAAGTTATTCACATGCACAGGGGTCAATTCTGTACTGACACCGGCTCAGGGCAATGAAAAAACCTCTAAGGCTACGGCTCAGCAGACGCATAGTAAACATTTCTAATAATACTAATAACCACAAGGCATGAAAAAACGTTGTCTCGCCACACACTGGTTCCCTAAATATGAACAGACGACTGTCTCGAAGCTGGCAGCTCTATCTGTCATGAGCGCACATCACAAATGCCAACTAAAGAAGAAACTGCCTAATGGAGAAACACATACACGTAATGACGACAAACGAAAAGGGATCCGTTTGGACAAGGGTGAATTTTTCTTATACTGCAGGTCCTCAGAAGCAGCTATGTGATAAAACTAATGAAAGTGATCTCTTTGACACATAAATGACTGAAGTTTGCACAGTGACAAAAACGTACCAGTAGGCAACCGAAATACGATCTCAAGAAAGTACCGGTAGATAGATGGATGGATGATGTTTGATGAATATCATATGTAGACAATGTAATGTTACTGACTATCCAATCACTGGTGTTGGTGTCGGTATGAGCGAGTCAAGACTGTACTTTTCAGGTCATTTGCCGTGTACGAATAGCGTAGAGAGGCGCGGTGGGTCCATTCTTACCCCCGACCAATGGGCTCTGAGGAATTCGTCGAAAGTGGGGACAAACAATAGGTGTGAGGAGACTTATTAGAACTGAACATTACATGGATGAGAAAGGAAAAACTTGGACTCTCTGTTGTTTTCTACTTTTGTTGCTTGGAATGAAAACCCTGGTCTGCAATTCTAAAAACTGGAATGACTCTACTCTGGGCAGTGTACACTTTGCAAATGCACTTTTCAATCGGTTTGTCAAGAGTCTTGCGTTGATACCAAGACATAATATGATCATCTGATTAAAACAAAATGAAATGTTGGTGCCTAGGAA
Source organism: Theodoxus fluviatilis (assembly GCA_034096865.1). NCBI lineage: Eukaryota > Metazoa > Mollusca > Gastropoda > Cycloneritida > Neritidae > Theodoxus > Theodoxus fluviatilis. The sequence goes on from JAWQFJ010027403.1 coordinate 12,833, forward strand.
TGCTTCCGCGAATGAAGACCATTTCAAATGATCACAAAAATCAGGTCCAATCGCAAGTAGCGGAAGCGGCCGATCAGCCAATCAGATGTTTCCTACCAAACTGCTTTGGCATGTTTTGTGTATTGCCGCGGTTTGAAAGTCTTACCTAAAGCTTCATTTTAGAAAAGACAATGAGGATGGTGTGAGGTCTTTAAAAAATAATGACGAAAGGAGAGATCGGGACGTGAAGAAAAATGGCAACAGCAATGGGATGAGAGTGAAGAAGAGGCAGCATGGCGACAGCTTGTCGGTGACTTCCACAATGCCACCAGAAGAATCGATCTATTTTTAATTAAGAATGGTGCCTTGCGGAGTGTAAGGTTTGGGCCAGAGCTCCTGGTAGACTGGATCCCCTGGCTGGTCGACCTTCAGGGCCATTCTTGTAGCTCAGATCTCCCTGTGGCCTGGAGGGGTCAGAATTGACCCACCATATCTCCCTACGCCATTCGTAAGAAGCAAATAAATACAGACATCGTGCCTTGATTTGCGCATACTCTAAACTGTCTTATTTCCTTGTTTAATGGCCTTACAGAGCATACGCGTATAGAGAGTGATTGGCCGTGAAATTGTATCCATTGTAGCTCACGCAGAAGCAGCCACGGATACTACTGATGTGCATCTGTACAGCATCAGGTCACTAGTACCTCACATTGATTTCAAACTAGCCAAGAAGATCTCGTTGACAAGGACATCTCACCAGACAAGGACCGTTATCGAGGGAGAGAGAGAGAGAGAGAGACAGAGACAGAGACAGAGACAGTGAGACAGACAGACAGACAGACAGACAGACAGACAGACAGACAGACAGACAGACAGACAGACAGACAGACAGACAACCAGACCAGACCAGACCAGACCAGACCGACAGACAGGGAGGGAGGGAGGGGAAAGAGAGAGAGAGAGAGAGAGAGAGAGAGAGAGAGAGAGAGAGAGAGAGAGAGAGAGAGACAGACAGACAGACAGACAGACAGACAGACAGACAGACAGACAGACAGACAGACAGACAACCAGACCAGACCAGACCAGACCAGACCGACAGACAGGGAGGGAGGGAGGGGAGAGAGAGAGAGAGAGAGAGAGAGAGAGAGAGAGAGAGAGAGAGAGAGAGAGAGAGAGAGAGAGAGAGGGGATGGGGGGGCACGCTTTACGATCTATCGACCTTTGTAGGCTAACTACTGCTATTGGCAATCCAAATCACTACTTGGGACAAGGGCGTCAAAGCTTCATTTCCCTAGTTATTCGCCTTTTAAAGTCGCGTTGGAAATTGCTGTGGAAGTATTTGTGTCCCCAGCTCACAGAAGGAAGGACGGGAGACTAAGAGATTAAGTAAAAATGAAAGAATGAGAAAGGAGAGAGAGAGAGAGAGAGAGAGAGAGAGAGAGAGAGAGATATATATATATATATATATATATATATATATATATATTTTAGGACGTATGCTACGTTGGTGACATGTATGTTCTCAAGGACCACTACAGTCATCACGTCATGGTCACAACCACAGAACTCATAACTCGAAGGCGAGGTCGCTGAACTAAGTTTGCTCTACAATCATCCAAGCTTGATTTCGTAATGATGATAAAAACCCAGAGGGCAATATCTCCTGAACCAAGCAAGCAGCGTTGGGTAGCTCAAACAATCTCTGTGGAAGGTGAAGCGAAAACCAGTCCGAGGGAGCACCTCGATGCCAGGCCACGTGTCCCCCACGCATCCAGGGTGCAGTGACATTTAGAGGGAACGGCGGAAGTCTCAAACAACAGGAAACGTTCATCAGCTTGTCAGGATGGAGCGGGGTCCTTGGTGAGGCGCACTACGACAGAGGACGGTCGTGTGGGAGGCTGCCTCAGGGTAACAATTAACTCTCCCTTACAGCGTGGGTGAAGTAAGGGTGCTTGGTCCACTGGGAATACGTTTCCGGACAGTGACGGGAGTGGGTGGGGACAGAAAAGTGGGAGAGGATGTTGGCTGGGATGTGGGAGGAGGAGTTCAATGAGATAGGTTAAGGATGAAAGGGTGAGGGGAAAACAACTGTTGGGGGGTGGGGGATGGAGTGGGGGTGGGGTAAGGGGGGGGGGGGAGGATCACACACCTTTCAGGACTTGAAGAAGGACCTTTCTGAGAGGGTATGC
>JAWQFJ010027403.1:22500-52500 GCA_034096865.1 Theodoxus fluviatilis
CAGGGGTGACCTCAAACAGCCAGGGTTCATTAGAACAGAATCGGAGGAGGAGGATGATGATGATGATAATGATGATGATTATGATGATGATGATGATGATGATGTTGATGATGATGATGTTGATGATGATGATGATGGTGATGATGATGATGATGATGATGATGATGATGATGATGATGATGATGATGATGATGATGATGATGATGATGATGATGATGATGATGATGTTGATGATGATAATGTTGATGATAATGATGATGATGATGATGATGATGATGATGATGATGGTTGTTACTCAAACATGACGCTACCTAGTTATTGGTTACAGGAGTTACAGATCCTGGCTCACATCTGAGTGATAGGCTCCCACAGTAAAACAATTCAAGAATTCCAGGGCAGAAAAAAGTAATATAGCCACCCAAAAACTGCTAGAACGAATGTTGGCGGTCAATTGCACATACATAGCATGCAAAGGGTAATCAGTTCTAACACTTCATTAATTTATTTATTCATTCATTCATTCAAACATTCTAGGGAGTTGACTCATCTGTGGAAGGGAGGTAACTCTTTTCACTTCATGATTCACCAGACTCAAGCCAGTATGTATTAATCAAGTTGCAAGGCTAAGATTTCTTCATTTTGTCGATTTGTGTGTTATTTGAAACAAAGATACTCTATAACAATTGACTGTTGTATTTTGAATACAGTACTTTTTGTTCAACTCTGTTCATGAACAACTTCAGATTTGTCTGAAATGAAAATGACTATTGTAACAGGACATCTTTCAGAGTGAATGCTAACAGTGTGTTGCCCTCTTTCCAGCTACATTCCTACAGACGATGCCGAGTCCTATGTCAGGACGGACGATGAGAGTGCCCTGGCTACAGACGATGCTGAATCCAACCCCAGAACAGATGAGGACAAGAGCATGAAGACGGATGAGGGGGATTCAGAACTCTATGACAACCATCCCAAGGTAACTTGATTTTCTTTTTAAATCTCAATTATCTTTTATGCTTTTGGTGAATGCTACAGAAGAAAATGAAGTGCTTTCTACCAATATTAGGTTGTTGTTGCAGGTGAATATGACAAATAAATACAGCAGTTTTAGTCGTCAATGAATTGATCAGTCCTAATGAGCTGAGAGCTTGAATTCACTGATGCAGAAAAATATATTTGCAATATGATTTCCTGCCATAGATATAACAGTAACTTTGAGGCCATTTGTCATTTTGGATATTTCAAAATCATAATTTTTCATTTTCTCTTCAACCATGAAACCCTAATCAAAAACGTTTTCTGCTTAGTGCAGTAAGCACCTTGCAGTTGTCTCCCCTTTGCTGTATTATAAGCTTTCGGTAGTTGAGTATTGAAATGTTGTCCGTCCACAGTCTCTTTTGAAACTGAAGACATCTGAATGATTCGAGGCTTGAAAGTACCTTGCGTTGACTGAATGGCTTCAGTCTATCTGCAACCAAATGGAGATTAATCACCGCTGTGTCGTCTCTTCTGTAGTGCTTATGTTAAGTGGCTTCTAATTTGGTTGCCAAGTCTTTGTTGGCATGTTTCCCTACATGATCATTTTTTTAATCAAATTGGAAAATAAATATTTTTAAAAATCTAATTTGAAAATAGACATTACTAAGTGGCATTCATGATGAAAACCCCGTAAGTACATAGATCCATGGGAGTTGTGATTGTGTTTGGAAACAACATTTCTCTGCACCGTAATGAATGGAAAAATCTTGTACACATTCCACTGATTGACTTTCTTTTATTTGTCATTATTGCCTGTGTCTCCCTGCAGGAGTTGATGGTGAGCAGTCGCTACACCACAGATGAGGATAGCTACCTGCAGACAGATGAGGAGTCCTACATCCGCACTGATGATGAGGAAGGAGGCAACACAGATTGGGAAGAGTCCACTCGAAGATGGGTCAACCGCTGACCTTTGAACTGCAGTCTGACCTTCAACCTCCCACCCTTTCAAAAATCCGTTTCTTCCCACCCAACCTTGACCTCAAGGAGTTGTGGATTGGCTGCAGTTGATCATGACCCTTGATCTAGTGCTTAGATGTGGATTCGCTGTTGGTGCAGAAATTAGGTGATTGACTTACAAAGTCGTATGAGAAAGAAACAGTTCTCACGCTTATGGCGTCAGTCTTGCTGTAGCTGTACCCCAGCTGATAATTAACGCCTACTGGTGTGGAAACTTTGGTGACTGATTGAAAAAGTCATCTTAGATGAGGCGTGTCTCCCATCAGGTTGCCAATGCTTTTAGCACAGGTCTTCTGTAGTGGTATGAACACTTTGGTGACTGATCGCCTGAGTCATATAAAAAGGAATACGATAATGGTTGCTAGTGCTTTGAGCACAGTCTTTTCTGCCGTTTATCTCCAACTAACCAGTAAAGTATTCATGCATTGCTTATAATGACTTTGTACATTGCCATCACTTTATCCTGTGAGTGACTGGTTAGGTTTGGAGCACTGGATGGCTTAGTGCCATGGGAAGGGCTGCCTATGAGGATAGCTCCATCCTGGATAACTAGTTGTGAAAATGGTTTGAGTGGATTGGACATTTTCATTTACTCTAGATAGAGAGGACGCTTACTTACTACTTAAGTATGGTTGGTTTGCTGTTCTGCATACAGGAATGGTTATGGTTATGATTATTAAATGGTGGATGTACTTCAAAATGAGCTTATTCAGAGACTACAAAGTATAGAGCAGCTATTGCTATTCCTCTTATCTATGGTTTATTGATAAGAAGCAGTATGAGATGTTTGTGACTGAGGGTTTGAATATATACAGGGGTCTTGTTTTAACATTGGCATTAGTGACTGTGCAGTCATGTTTGGAAGGAAATGGAATTGTGAGGAATAGTATGAGACTTGTAATGAGCAGATGCAGTTTGTGCACTTTGAGAAGAAGTTGATTTGGAAAGAATCAGATCAGATTTGATCAGGCTTTTGAGATTTTATCTCAGCTTTATATTCTTTCAGATTATCCTCCAATATCTTGTTCCAGTGATTTCTTAAAACGGAATGTTTGTACATACAGCATTCAGCATTTTCTGGCTTATTTATCTCACTTATTTCTTTCACTTATTTCTACATAAAGAACTTCATAAAAACTCATGAAGTAAATTGGTAAAATAGTTGCCTGAGGGAGCAAAATCTGTCTACAGTGTTAATTAATTACTTAAATATTCTTTCAATTCCAGCACCAGACTGATGCCTGAGAATCTTCTTTCATGTTTTTGTTGATATAAATGTGTCTATCAAAGAATTACATGTAGATGTGCTTGTACTGTTAGCAAATCATGTGTCAGTCCTATTCTTTTATGTATCTGAAGTGATGGCAGAAAACATTGTGTGTGACAATGAAATGTTTAGAGAGATGAACTACTGTTCATGCAGATTCTGTCATGCATTAATATGAAGTAGAGGGTTGCACGTTGTTGCCAGAGATCATTTTTACCGATGCTGAACATCCAGACAGTATTGTAACATCAGTCGAATCATCAATACATGGCAGTTTCCTTTTTTTTAAATGTTTGTCTTGATAACTTCATTGTGTAGATCTCATGCAATGCCCACAGAAGTTCAAGTGATCTTCATGCCATCTTCCTTGATTGACCACACCATAATGGTTTGCGTGCAATGTGTGTATCTCTTTTAACATCTGTCTCTACCTGCCATGATATGATTTGGTATGGTGCATCTTTGCAGGAATCTCCAGGACATGGGATGTTAGAGAAAGAGAATACTCTAAACTGTTTTGAAGCACCGTCTCTGGTGTTTCTCAATGGGCAGCAAGCGTATGATTGAGGTTCAGGGTTCACCACAACACTTTGCAAAAACTGGATTGACATGGCTGAGAAACATGGCTTCATTATCTCCAACCTGAAAGATTAGAAAATTGAACACCCACATGCAAGCCAAAGCTATGGGAAAAACATTATTTGTGAGTGAATGATCTGTCAAAATGCTTGAGTGCCATTCAGTGTTTATTGTTTTATTACATTGGTCTAGTAATAAACTTAAACCAGCAACTGGATTGTAGAGACTGTACTTCAACCCAAATTTATTCCAATTTCTGTGAAAGGTATACCTGGAAAACATGTTGCTGGTACCCCCATTTTTTTTCTAGGTTAACAAGCTTTATTCGTTTGTGAAAAAGCCTTGCTATTGCAGTGTAGGATTGTGTGTGTGTGTGTGTGTGTGTGTGTGTGTGTGTGTGTGTGTGTGTGTGTGTGTGTGTGTGTGTGTGTGTGTGTGTGTGTGTGTGTGTGTGTGTGTGTGTGTGTGTGTGTGTGAGTGAGAGAGTGAGAGAGAGAGAGAGAGAGAGAGAGAGAGAGAGAGAGAGAGAGAGAGAGAGTTGGCATGCACCTATGAGATTGGGTGCATATGTGAGTTTGTGTTCGCACATCATGAGTGCATGTGTGTGTACTTGTCTGTATGTGTGTGTGTTTGTGTATATGCAAATAATGATGTACTTCATAGTGGTTATCCACCCCCATCCCTCCCGTGCAAATTCCTATGTGTATATTTGCTTTTGTAAAACATGATTTGCTGAAGCAAATCCCGCTCTTGGTGTTTGTGGAAAATGATCAGACAGCAAGGTTTATATCCTGTTTTGGACGACTTTGACATCCGTATTAAGAATAAGTATGAACAATCTGTCATGACATGTGCATCCCTCAGAAAGAAATGGCTAAACATGCCCTTGACATAGTGTTCCTTCACATTGACATGGATTGAAATAAAGATGTATGATTAATGCCTACTGCAGAACATGAATACACAGGTTCACAAATTAAATGCCCTCAGATTTCAGGTTTGAATAACCTCAGTTGCTATCCCAGTTTTGTGAATATAAAAGCTAATACCTTGGCAGTAGTAGTTATCTGGTGAGAGTTATCTGGTGAGTTTACTCTCTCTCTTTCACCCCCTGCCTCCACACACACAGACATGCATGCACACACACACACACACACACACACACACACACACACACACGCATATATCCACTTTGTTTTTGGTTGTTCCTCCTTTTTTCTGCTGTAGCAAGAACTAACATGTTTGCATGCTCAACATAAATACTTTACTCTGGTTTATAATCTTCTGCATGTGTACTTTCACATATTTTGTACCCAGGAGTGAAATGTGTATGTGTTGTGTGAAGGTTGTAGGTTTTTGTTTTATTAGAAAACTAGTAACATTGTTTTGAAATTATTTCTACTTACTGGCTATTGCCTCTTGATCATATCAGTTGTAAAACTATGTTGTGAATTGTATCTGTATTTGTTCTTAAACATATCTTGTGTTGTGAGTGGCCAAATGTCGGTTTTGTCTTGAGCAATATTCAGAAAAAGATAACCTTATCTTTATTTTCCCCCGTTTTCGAGTACAGTATACCAATGTTTCTAGAAACAGAGCTGTTCATATTTTATGAGTTTTATGACTTTAGTCTTGAAAACTCTGGGGAGAAATCACAGAGAGGATTTGGGATGTGTTCTCTTGGATGATCATTGTGTTTTACTGCCTCATAGTTTCATCTGCTTGGTCTACCTCGTGAGTTGTTCTTGTCAACATACATCTTTAGTTGCTGTTATTCTTTGGGGATGAGAGAGTGAAATTTTCCCCCTTTCCTCACCGAACATATCTGGCAGAAAATGATATATCCTCAATAAATACACGCATGATGCTGTGCCATGTCCTTTTCACATGACATCTTTAGTTGCTTTTTATTCCCTTGGAGTAGGGGATAAAATTTTTCTCCTCTTTCCTTACCAAAATCTTCAGGCCTAGGATTAAAATCCCACGATGAATTAGTTCATGATGCCATGTATGTTTGCGTAAGGAATATTTTGGACAGGGAAAAAGTCTTACAGTGCCAAAGACTTAGTCCCAAACGCTTGCGATTTTCTTCAAATTATCGTGTGCGGAAGTCACTGCCCTGATGCAATTTTACTCACTAAACATTGTTGTGAGTGATGGTTTTCAAGTCTGCCATTTTCTCGACCACTACTGCTACTATTTGTAAGTGGCTGAAGTCTATGTTTTATTCATGTAGAAGTCACATTAGTTGTAGTGATCTGACAGCATTTCATTTTACCAGCTCTGGACGTATGAGTGTACATCATTCTAATTGTTCACTAATGGATTAGACTCCAGCCACCTTTTATTTCATACAATCTGCTTTCTGGAGGCAGCTGAAAAGTTTGATGGGTCACCAACAGAATTTTCCTCTTTTTGAAAGAAATTCTTAAGAAATAGACAAGATAATTGACGACTATTGCATGGACTGCTCATCTAGATGTAAATGTTTAGGCTAGTAATGGTTTTCTTTAGTATGCCAGTTTTCTTATATTGAAAAGTTGTTGGACACATCTGGTAATTGGAAAAATATTATTTTATTTCATTCCATAATGAATGCGTGATTTGGCTTGTGACTATAGATGATGAACACACACCATAGTATAATTGGATTATGGGCATCAGATTGTGCTCGGAACAACTTGTTTCTGGGGACTATACATTTTTATTATGAATATTTCCCCTTTTACTTATGGAGTTTTTTCTCGACCATTGCTTTCGTATGAATCCTTTTTTTTCAAATTGAAGCTCGTACCTTGCTGTAGACGTTCAGGTGATTATGAAAGAAATTTTATTTCGCAAAGTGCGGCTTCAAACACTGTTCCTTCTCAAACCTCAGATTTTCCCTGTTTTTCTTATCCATCCCTCACTCTCTTCATGTTTCCTCTAGAGGAAACATTTTCAGCTTTCCTATGGAAAACTTATCCAGAGCCATTACATATGTAGAATCGCAATGTAAGACTGTTTGCTTTGAATGGAAGAAAAACAACAATAAGTGGTTTTTGGCATCTGGGCAGATAATGACATTATGACCCTGTACTTAAATTTACTCTTCGTCAGTAGTGCGCTAGCTGATTTCACGAAAAATTATCATTTATCCCTTCAGATGTCGATTTGCCTATAGTGTATCTCTAGGACCCCTTTGTGTTCCTGTGTGACTCCTTAAATGTACTCCACGTATGCAGACTGTTGGGAAACTGCGTTGTGATTGACAGAGCTTGTTAGCCGTGCAGGGAGGACTTTAAGTACCGTTACAGCAAGCTGTTGAAAGCATTGTCAGGTGCATACCCTTGTTGTGAAAGTCTTGTTGAGCATGCTTGTGATGCTGTAGCATGTGTTTGTGAGCAGCTGAAGTCAATAAAACTCCAGTAAACAATTGAGATGTTTCGACTTTATTAATAAGTGAATATGGGTGCACGTGCGCTCACGTGTAAACGTGTTTGTGTGTGCGTGCGTGAATAGAGAGGGAGGGGGAGTGTGTGTGTGTGTTTGTGTGTGTGTGTGTGTGTGTGTGCGTGTGTGTGTGTGTGGTTTGTGTGTGTGTGTGTGTGTGTGTGTGAGAGAGAGAGACAGAGAGAGAGAGCATTCATTCGAGAACTTCATATTTTACTGGAATAGTTGGATTACTGCCAGAAGCTTATATCAGCAGAAACATTTTATCATGGACGATTCCCATCATTAAATTACAACAAAGAAAGTAACAGCTGCGCCAGATGCCCACCCCAACCCCAGCTGAAACCAATGGCTGTATCGCCTTACACAAGATTTCAATTACCAGCAGGCTCAGGGCTTTTCAGCGAGAATGGGCAGAATTAAGCTTGCCTTGAAACACTGCCTTTGTGCAATCTGAAATTTCTGGAGGAAAGGTACGACAGTGGGTTCACAACATGGCATCGACTGTTGATATTGAAGTTAGAATCAACAATGTAGCTTCGATATTAAAGCAAAAAAAATGTTACTGCAATTTCTAATTTGACTACTTCCAAGCAATGTATAGACAAAAAAAATGGTTTGATGTAAAATCTCCCCGAAAATCACGGCTGATGCAATGTATGTCGACTACATTTAGGGGTCATTTTAGCAACATAAAATATTTGCTTTATTATAAGCAAACCTGAATATATCCGTTTGCTGCGACTGTACACTTCTCTTTTTCAAAGTCAGTGCTCATGTGAGTTTTTCTAGACAATTTTATAGCCAACTTTGGCTGCTGGTTGAAAGATGGGTGCATTGTGAAGTTAAAATAGTTGGAAATATCTGGCTTTCCGTGGCCTTCTTCCGTTATTAAGTAGAGTCGCAGAGATGAGGTAAGAATTTCAAACAGGTTTCAGTGGTCTTGGAAGACGTCACGTCACGTGTGTTTCAAATAGCGAGCTGAAGTTTCCCTGCCAGAATAACACCGAAGCAGAGGATGTAGAAAAAAAAATCACCGTTGTTGACTTTGTCATTCTCATTGTTGATGTGGTTGTTGGAATATTGAATGGTCACCATGAGAAGGTCAATGTACATCGAAGGATCGCCTGTGACTACCTGGGATTTGCTCTCTAATGTCCACAGTTCCAAACAAAATGAGTGCCTATAGACCGTAGCACTTGATAAAACAATCGAACACGATGTGAAAACTTACTTGCGTGACTTTTCTTATTCTAACCAACTTTGATGATTTTTCGTTATCGTTGGCCTTACATAGCCTTTAAATGCTAATAGGTCGTAAAGTAACTCCATCCATCCATCCATCCATCCATCCATCCATCCATCCATCCATCCATCCATCCATCCATCCATCCATCCATCCAACCAACCATCCATCCATCCATCCATCCATCCATCAATCCATCCATCCCAAATTTGCGCCTGTTTCATCATGTACCCTATTGTTCCCACTTGTCTTTGTTTCAATGATTAGACCACCAGTTATACCTCATGTTGCTTGTGTTACTCTCTAAGTCTAGCGCAGCCAGGCGGAAGAGATAACACGCAGGCAAATTACGGCTTCCAGAAGTCTGCCGTCTAGAACTCGATCAAACACAGGAAGTGAGATGATTTTCTTGGTCGTTTGTGAGGACGAAGACTAGTTATAATGGAGACTTTTAGCATGTAGAAGGAGAGGTTCCACTCCATCCAGGGTAGACAGTAGCAGGACAAAGTCACAAACTCAAACTCCGGGACCGGGCGAGGTCATCTTTTGTCGAGGCGATGCTGCTGCGGTCCCACTTTCGACGGATGGGCCGTGTCATCAGAATGGGCTGTGTCATCAGAATGGGCTGTGTCATCAGAATGGGCTGTGTCATCAGAATGGGCCGTGTCATCAGAATGGACTGTGTCGTCAGAATGGGCTGTGTCATCAGAATGGGCTGTGTCATCAGAATGGGCCGTGTCGTCAGAATGGGCCGTGTCGTCAGAATGGGCCGTGTCGTCAGAATGGGCAACGAAATCCCAAAACATCTGTTCTTTGGCGAACTGGTGCGAGGAAGGCGAAATATTGATCGACCACGAAAGCGCTACAAAGACAACCTGAAGGAGAATCTGAAATGGTGGGGCATCACATCACCCGAGTTCCAGGCAGTAGCGCTGGATCGTTCCCGGTGGCGAGCCGTCTCTCGCATGGAGTCCGACTTGCTAGAGGGGGACCATCGGCAGCAACAGGCGGCAGCCCGTGAGCGTCGCCACAGAGCTGTGACTGTCCCTGTGACGTCACCGGAGTTCCAGTGGCCCACCTGTCTCCACTCTGCCGCTCCAGACTGGGCCTGCAGCGCCACTCACGAGTCCACAGGGGATGAGCACGGATCCCACCCGTCATCCTTGAAACACGGGACACTAGGCAGGATGGGGAATGCTACAAAATGTGCAATTGTGGGCCAAAGAGCATTCGTCAAGCGCTATATTTACAGGAGAAATCTGTAAAAGTGATCTTGTAAATCGAAAGCACGAATGAGAAGCTATGAAGTCATGAGGGGTGGGGGTGGGGGTGGGGGTGGGGGGACCTTAGATTTCCCCTCTATCCTCTGCAAATGTGGTCGGTTCCTCACGATAAAGACGACTGTTTTTAAAACACAAACAACCGAAAGAAAACAACAACAACAAAAACGACAACAACAATGATGATAGCAAAATCCTTCTTGGTCATCTTTTGCTATTAGAACTGACTACTTAGACGTGAAAACTTCATCGTTGGAAGCAATTTCTGCAAGCCGGTCTTTCATCGCGCATTGTAGTCGCGTGCCTGTGGAAGGTAGCGCCATTCCATGAGGTGGATCCAAAACTGCGTATCGTGCCAGCCCTCCTTTGACTCCTCCAGGTAACATCCGGGCAGGGGGGAGAGGTGGGGATCAGAAGAGACGGGCAGCACGTAACTATTGTTCCATCCCATGGTGCACTCGGGAGGCGTGGCAGCGAACACGGAGGTGTAGAACGTCACGTCCACCACCTGCATGGCAATGACGTCATGGATGACGCCAATGATAAGGTCCTGATTGCAGATGTGTCGAAGTGATTATGACGTAGCATGAATGACGGTTATTTCCCCCTTATCAACTGAATGGTCTGATCCTTAATTGTGCGTCTGCACAATTGGAAATTGCATTGCCAGTCCAGCTTATAACCCATTTCATCCATCAGTCCCAGAACTAACCAATTAACTGTATGGGCTTTGGTTATCACTTTGACTAGTTACTCGCTCGCCTCTTGTCGGCGGGCTCACTTGTTTATATGCCTGGTAGCTTGGGGGTTTATCGAAGCTCGAACTTTTTACAGTTATCATAATGTGGAACTGTTCGAGTCGTACTTTCAGTTGATTCCCCAAGTCAGCAGTTATGAGTATCCACACTTTGAAGGAGAGAGAGAGAGAGAGAGAGAGAGAGAGAGAGAGAGAGAGAGAGAGAGAGAGAGAGACAGACAGACAGACAGACAGACAGAGAGAGACAGAGAGAGAGAGAGACAGAGAGAGAGACACATAGAGAGACAGAGAGAGAGAGAGAGAGAGAGAGAGAGAGAGACAGAGAGAGAGAGAGAGACAGAGAGAGACGGAGAGACACACACACACACACACACATAGAGAGAGAGAGAGAGAGAGAGAGAGAGAGAGCGAGAGAGAGAGAGAGACAGCGAGAGAGAGAGCGAGAGAGAAAGAGCGAGAGAGAGAGAGAGAGAGAGAGAGAGAGAGAGAATGCTCGATTTCTTCGGTCATCTTCAGCATCAAGGGCATCACCATGTTGAAAACAACACATTAATACAGCACCAAAGCATTGTATGAATTCTTCCAAATTACAGATAGCCTATATGAATTTCTTGACTTTTCACAACTGATCTACTCATTTTCTTCATTTCAATGTTATTCCTAAAGTCGAAGTGCGTACTTTTTCTTCCCTTACAAAATGATTGAGTATTGCAATGCTACCTTGCAGAATGTCCGCATCACGTAGGGTGACGCATGAACCCGAGTGCTCATGAAACAATAACCATTCCTCGTCATACATGTTACCCGCCAGTGCAAACAGTACTGTCGCCCAGGTATTATTTCCGCGTAGCGTTCAGCACTATCGTATTGTATTTATTGTATTGTATTGTCTTGTATTGTATTGTATTGTATTGTATTGCCTCGTTAAACTGACCAACACCTACTTCGCAGTAGTAGCAAGCAATCTTATCTAACCAATCAGGACGCGGAACCAGACCGAAACTGCGTCCTGATTGGTTGGACAAAATTCTCACTCCGGTGAAGTAGGTGCAAGCGTGCTCAGTGAAGGCAGGCCTTGACAGCGGAGTGCAGCAACTCACCATTCTGTAGGGCTCCCCTGGTGCGGCATTTCTGACGGTGAAGTAGGTGTAAGCGTGCTCAGTGAAGGCAGGCCTTGAGAGCTGAATGCAGCAACTCACCATTCTGTAGGGCTCCCCTGGTGCAGCATTTCTGACGGTGAAGTAGGTGTAAGCGTGCTCAGTGAAGGCAGGCCTTGACAGCGGAGTGCAGCAACTCACCATTCTGTAGGGCTCCCCTGGTGCAGCATTTCTGACGGTGAAGTAGGTGTAAGCGTGCTCAGTGAAGGCAGGCCTTGACAGCGGAGTGCAGCAACTCACCATTCTGTAGGGCTCCCCTGGTGCGGCATTTCTGACGGTGAAGTAGGTGTAAGCGTGCTCAGTGAAGGCAGGCCTTGAGAGCGGAGTGCAGCTACTCACCATTTTGTAGGGCTCCCCTGGTGCGGCATTTCTGACGGTGAAGGTGAGAGGACCGTGGTCACACTTCCCTACTTGGATGGACACTGTCTCGTTGTAGCGTCGTCCAGACAGCAGGAACGGTGAGGCCACAGTTGCTGTGCACGGCCTGCACGTGCATATTGTGTAGCTTGTGATAGAAGCAGTAGCAGAAGTACTAGCAGTAACTGTGGTGGTTTGGAAGTAGCATAAACAGTAGTGGCAGTAGCAGTAGTTAGGGCACACGCACGCACGCACGCACGCACGCACGCACGCGGGAGCGCGCACATAAGTAGATGTGCTTACGTTAACCCGACCGATATAATTTTTCCTGATAATCCAGCACTTTTTTCGATCGTGGGGAAAAAGAGAGAGAAAGAAATCGAAGGTAACAGCGAACTTCCTGCTGTCCCATCTTCCCTATGAGAACTAATTTATGTTTGTTGGTTTAAGTGTTTTCCTCGAAAGAGAATTTTTGATTTATGTTTAGTTGAATCTACTGCGTACATCACGATTCTTCACACACACACACACACACATGCATGCACACACACACACACACACACACACACACACACACACACACACACCACACACACACACACACACACACACACACACACACACACACACACACACCACACACACAACACACACGCACACGCACACGCACACGCACAAATGATTCTTCACACACACACACATGCACACACACACACACACACACACACACACACAACACACACACACACACACACACACACACACACACACACACACACACACCACACACACAACACACACGCACACGCACAAATGTGCAGTCTCAATCTGGCCTCCTTGAAAGAAGAAAAATCGGGCCAACATATCAACGCCCTTTTTATCGGGGGAGAGGGGGTGGGGGGAAGGGGGGGAGGGGGGTTGGTGGGGAGAGGGAGGTTGTACTAATTACAACTTTTTTCTTTTTGCCTTGTAGTGCGAACAGTAAGAGCTCTAGCAGCAGACTGGGAAACAGGTGTAGGAGAGGCAGTTGCTGCATGTAGCAACCACAGCGGATCCTGCATTTAGGAGAGGCAGCAATGTACAAGTGGCAGCAGCAAAGAGAATGGTAGCAGCCAAGGCGGCAGTAGAAGCAACAATAGAAATAACAGCAGCAACAGTTGCAGTAGTGTCAAGGAGAGAATTGCAGCAATAACAGCAGCAACAGTTGCAGGAGTGTCAAGGAGAGAATTGCATCAATAACAGCAGCAACAGTTCCAGTAGTGTCAAGGAGAGAATTGCAGCAATAACAGCAGCAACAGTTGCAGTAGTGTCAAGAAGAGAATTGCAGCAATAACAGCAGCAACAGTTGCAGTAGTGTCAAGGAGAGAATTGCATCAATAACAGCAGCAACAGTTCCAGTAGTGTCAAGGAGAGAATTGCAGCAATAGCAGCAGCAACAGTTGCAGGAGTGTCAAGGAGAGAATTGCATCAATAACAGCAGCAACAGTTGCAGTAGTGTCAAGGAGAGAATTGCGGCAATAACAGCAGCAACAGTTCCAGTAGTGTCAAGGAGAGAATTGCAGCAATAGCAGCAGCAACAGTTGCAGGAGTGTCAAGGAGAGAATTGCATCAATAACAGCAGCAACAGTTGCAGTAGTGTCAAGGAGAGAATTGCAGCAATAACAGCAGCAACAGTTGCAGTAGTGTCAAGGAAAGAGCAGCAGCAATAACAGCAGCAACAGTTGCAGTATTGTCAAGGAGAGAATTGCAGCAATAACAGCAGCAATAGTTGCAGTAGTGACAAGGAGAGAATTGCAGCAATAACAGCAGCAACATTTCCAGTAGTGTCAAGGAGAGAACAGAAGCAATAACAGCAGCAACAGTTGCAGTAGTGTCAAGGAGAGAACAGCAACAATAGCAGCAGCAACAGTTGCAGTAGTGTCAAGGAGAGAACAGCAGCAATTGCAGCAGCAACAGTTCCAGTAGTGTCAAGGAGAGAACAGCAGCAATAGCAGCAGCAACAGTTGCAGTAGTGTCAAGGAGAGAACAGCAGCAATAACAGCAGCAACAGTTCCAGTAGTGTCAAGGAGAGAACAGCAACAATAGCAGCAGCAACAGTTGCAGCAGTGTCAAGGAGAGAACAGCAGCAATAACAGCAGCAACAGTTGCAGTAGTGTCAAGGACAGAACAGCAACAATAGCAGCAGCAACAGTTCCAGTAGTGTCAAGGAGAGAACAGCAGCAATAACAGCAGCAGCAGTTGCAGTAGTGTCAAGGACAGAACAGCAGCAATAACAGCAGCAACAGTTGCAGTAGTGTCAAGGACAGAACAGCAACAATAGCAGCAACAGTTCCAGTAGTGTCAAGGAGAGAACAGCAGCAATAACAAGAGAAACAGTTGCAGCAGTGTCAAGGAGAGAACAACAGCAATAACAGCAGCAACAGTGCAGTAGTGTCAAGGACAGAACAGCAACAATAGCAGCAGCAACAGTTCCAGTAGTGTCAAGGAGAGAACAGCAGCAATAACAGCAGCAACAGTTGCAGTAGTGTCAAGGAGAGAACAGCAGCAATAACAGCAGCAACAGTTGCAGTAGTGTCAAGGAGAGAACAGCAGCAATAACAGCAGCAACAGTTGCAGTAGTTTCAAGGAGAGAACAGCAGCAATAACAGCAGCAACAGTTGCAGTAGTGTCAAGGAGAGAACAGCAGCAATAGCAGCAGCAACAGTTGCAGTAGTGTCAAGGAGAGAATTGCAGCATTAACAGCAGCAACATTTGCAGTAGTGTCAATGAGAGAACAGCAGCAAAACAGTAGCAACAGTTGCAGTAGTGTCAAGGAGAGAATTGCAGCAATAACAGCAGCAACAGTTGCAGTAGTGTCAAGGAGAGAACAGCAGCAATAGCAGCATAAACAGTTGCAGTAGTGTCAAGGAGAGAACAGCAGCAATAACAGCAGCAACATTTGCAGTAGTGTCAATGAGAGAACAGCAGCAAAACAGTAGCAACAGTTGCAGTAGTGTCAAGGAGAGAACAGAAGCAATAACAGCAGCAACAGTTCCAGTAGTGTCAAGGAGAGAACTGCAGCAATAACAGCAGCAACAGTTGCAGGAGTGTCAAGGAGAGAATTGTAGCAATAACAGCAGCAACAGTTGCAGTAGTGTCAAGGAGAGAACAGCAGCAATAACAGCAGCAACAGTTGCAGTAGTGTCAAGGACAGAACAGCAACAATAGCAGCAACAGTTGCAGTAGTGTCAAGGAGAGAACAGCAGCAATAACAGCAGCAACATTTCCAGTAGTGTCAAGGGCAGAACAGCAACAATAGCAGCAACAGTTCCAGTAGTGTCAAAGAGAGAACAGCAGCAATAACAGCAGCAACAGTTGCAGTAGTGTCAAGGAGAGAACAGAAGCAATAACAGCAGCAATAGTTCCAGTAGTGTCAAGAACAGAATTGCAGCAATAACAGCAGCAACAGTTGCAGGAGTGCCACGGAGAGAACAGCAGCAATAACAGCAGCAACAGTTGCAGTAGTGTCAAGGAGAGAATTGCAGCAATAACAGCATAAACAGTTCCAGTAGTGTCAAGGAGAGAATTGCAGCAATAACAGCAGCAACAGTTCCAGGAGTGTCAAGGAGAAAACAGAAGCAATAACAGCAGCAACAGTTCCAGTAGTGTCAAGGAGAGAACAGAAGCAATAACAGCAGCAATAGTTCCAGTAGTGTCAAGAAGAGAATTGCAGTAATAACAGCAGCAACAGTTGCAGGAGGGCCACGGAGAGAACAGCAGCAATAACAGCAGAAACAATTGCAGTAGTGTCAAGGAGAGAACAGCAGCAATAACAGCAGCAACAGTTGCAGTAGTGTCAAGAAGAGAATTGCAGCAATAACAGCAGCAACAGTTGCAGCAGTGTCAAGGAGAGAACAGAAGCAATAACAGCAGCAACAGTTGCAGTAGTGTCAAGGAGAGAACAGAAGCAATAACAGCAGCAACAGTTGCAGTAGTGTCAAGGAGAGAACAGAAGCAAAACAGCAGCAACAGTTGCAGGATTGTCAAGAAGAAAATTACAGCAATAACAGCAACAACAGTTGCAGTAGTTTCAAGAAGAGAATTGCAGCAATAACAGCAGCAACAGTTGCAGTAGTGTCGATGAGAGAATAGCAGCAATAACAGCAGCAACACTTGCAGTACATTTTGTGTTAAGAAGAGAACAGCAGCAATAACAGCAGCAACAGTGGCGGTAACATAATATATCAAGTATCAAGAAAAGAACAGCAGCACACACGGCAGCAGAATCAGGAACAGCAGCAGCAGTAGTGAGAGAAAAACCGGGAACATCTGCAGCGAAACTTGGAGCAGCAGTTATTACCAAAGTAACAAGAATAGATGTAAAGTAGTAGTAGTTGTAGTAGTAGTAGTAGTAGTAGTAGTAGTAGTAGTAGTAGTAGTAGTAGTAGTAGTAGTAGTAGTAGTAGTAGTGGTGGTAGTAGTAGTAGTAGTAGTAGTCAGACACACACACACACTCACACACACAAACATAAACACGCTCACACACGCACACATACACACACACGCCCACACACACACACACACACTCACACACACATACACACACGCACGCACGCACGCACACGCACACGCGCGCGCGCGCACACACACACGCACACATGCACACACGCATCACAGTGTATAGAGGAGACGTGTGCTTTGTGCATTGAAAGCAGATCACCAAGGACAACGCTATGATGATTATACAATGCGACCAAAACCAGAGAAGCAGACAGTTTCTAGCACTCTAGTCAGACAAGGTCATCACTGTATACGCAGTTGTTGGGACGCTCACGCAAACGTGTAGTTGACGGTGACGAGAAACTTTGCAGCCAACGTGTCGATGACGTCAGGAGCCGTTTCCATGGAGCTGTGTACACGTGTTGCTAAGGCAAAGAAGACTACAACACTCACGAATAATTTGTCTGCTTTCGACATTGCTCTTGTTATTTCAGAGCCGCCTGAACTGGAAGACTGGCGATGCAGACAGCTTTCAGCGATGTTATCGGCCCAGACAGATAAGATAGCCTGGTTAAAGTAGGAGTGCAGCTCTGACGAGACTGGTAAACATCTTTCTTAGTTTTTTTCATTAACTCCTCTGGTCTTTTTGTTGTTGTTGCATGTGCCTCGATCTCGCTTTGAAGAGTAGGTATAACAGTTATTTACTCCAATATTACATCCAGGCATCACCCGACGAACGGAAAAAGTACAGAGATTCATAATTGCGGCTAGATTTCTTTCTTATCAGCGAGATGATGATGATGATGGGAAAAGGGAAAGGGAAAGGGAAAGGGAGGAGGAGAAGGAGTGTTATGAATCGAATGTGCCGTATGGTGTGTGCACGTGATTTTGCTTTGATTGTGATTACTATTAGCATGACTTGTTGACGTGGTGGCTGAGGAGTGTTCAAATGTGAGCAGATGATCTGATTGGTTGTATATTTGTCGAGTGAAAGCGGTGTGCGACACTCGAGCGAATGAACCACAGGGAGACGGGGCTTCTGCATGGTGACGAGTCCAGCCGTGCGTTCAAGATGACCTACCGGTAGCCGACCGGTAGCCGAGCAACCAATGTGCACTCTTGAACGACTCGTTATGACCCAACGGTAGCCAAGATGGCTTCCGCGATGCCTTCTCGTCGTCGCGGATTGCGCTTCTCAACCAAATGAGAAAACCAGCAGCTGCAGACTGCTCGTTCCTTGTGGAACTGATGAAATGCGTTAAGCTGTAGCTGTGCATGAATGCTCGGCATCGCTCGAATATAAATTTATGTCAAAACGACAGTGCTAACTTGGTGTAAGCAAGAATAGTTCGATGCTCACTTCAAGGGAGGTTATACAACCAACTAAGGGCTAATGTAAGAAATAAGAGTTGCTTCCCTTGAAACTGTTTTGGCATCTGTCGTGGAAATGTTTGCTCCCATCTTGCCCGGTAATTATTTCAGAGCAGTTATTCTTTTAAAAAAGAAAAGTACAATATCAGCCTAACTTCTTGTAACGTCTCGCATAGGCTGGTTAATAATCACAGGTCGAAATGCGTGCCACAGCGCATATTTGTGAGGACGACTTTCTTCCTTTCCCCGAAGGCAGCCATTTTGGCTATACAGGCGCAACAGCAGGCGTGTTCAAGACACCTACCGGTACGTACCGGTACGTACCGGTAGCATCTTGAACGACTTGGTACGGCTACCGGTACGTACCGGTACGTACCGCGCCGGAGAGCCGTTGCGCCCGCTGCGCCGTGCATAGCCAAAATGGCTGCCTTCGGGGAAAGGAAGAAAGTCATCATCACAAATATGCGCTGTGGCACGCATTTCGACCTGTGATTATTACCCAGCCTATGCGAGACGTTACAAGAAGGTAGGCTGATATTGTACTTTTCTGAAATAATTACCGGGCAAGATGTGAGCAAACATTTCAACGACAGAGCAAAACAATTTCAAGGGAAGCAACTCTTATTTTTTACATTTAGCCCTTGGTTTGTGGTGTTACCTCCCTTGAAGAGTGCATCGAACTATTCTTGCTTACACCAAGTCAGCACTGTCGTTTTGACATAAATTTCTATTCGAGCGATGTCGAGCATTCATGCACAGCTACAGCTTAACGTATTTCATCAGCTTCCACAAGAAACAAGCAGTCTGCAGCTGCTGGTTTACTCATTTGGTTGAGAAGCGCAATCCGCGGCGATGAGAAGGCATCTTGGAAGCCATCTTGGCTACCGTTGGGTCATAACGAGTCGTTCAAGAAGGCACACCGGTAGGTAGGCTACCGGTAGGCTACCGGTAGGTCGTCTTGAACAAACGGAGCGTTCCGGCGCGGTACGTACCGGTCGATACCGGTAGCCGTACCAAGTCGTTCAAGAGACGAACGGTATCAACCGGTACGTACCGGTAGGCCTCTTGAACAGGCCCCAGTATTTCCCGAACTGTGACTTGGAGCTCTCCTGGCGGGGGCCGGTGTGGAGACAGTCGGCGGACGCCGCTACGTCAGCGCCTTTGTGCTGCCGAGGCTGTTTGAGTTACATAGCGCCGTTGTGCCTTGGTGTGGGCCGAGGTTGTTTGAGTTACATAGCGCCGTTGTGCCTTGGTGTGGGCCGAGGCTGTTTGAGTTACGTAGCGCCGTTGTGCCTTGGTGTGGGCCGAGGTTGTTTGAGTTACGTAGCGCCGTTGTGCCTTGGTGTGGGCCGAGGTTGTTTGAGTTACGTAGCGCCGTTGTGCCTTGGTGTGGGCCGAGGTTGTTTGAGTTACATAGCGCCCTGTGCCTTGGTGTGGGCCGAGGTTGTTTGAGTTACGTAGCGCCGTTGTGCCTTGGTGTGGGCCGAGATTGTTTGAGTTACATAGCGCCCTGTGCCTTGGTGTGGGCCGAGGTTGTTTGAGTTACGTAGCGCCGTTGTGCCTTGGTGTGGGCCGAGGCTGTTTGAGTTACGTAGCGCCGTTGTGCCTTGGTGTGGGCCGAGGCTATTTGAGTTACGTAGCGCCGTTGTGCCTTGGTGTGGGCCGAGGTTGTTTGAGTTATATAGCGCCGTTGTGCCTTGGTGTGGGCCGAGGCTGTTTGAGTTACATAGCGCCGTTGTGCCTTGGTGTGGGCCGAGGCTGTTTGAGTTATATAGCGCCGTTGTGCCTTGGTGTGGGCCGAGGCTGTTTGAGTTACATAGCGCCCTGTGCCTTGGTGTGGGCCGAGGCTGTTTGAGTTACGTAGCGCCGTTGTGCCTTGGTGTGGGCCGAGGCTGTTTGAGTTACGTAGCGCCGTTGTGCCATGGTGTGGGCCGAGGTTGTTTGAGTTATATAGCGCCGTTGTGCCTTGGTGTGGGCCGAGGCTGTTTGCGTTACGTAGCGCCGTTGTGCCTTGGTATGGGCCGAGGCTGTTTGAGTTACATAGCGCCATTGTGCCTTGGTGTGGGCCGAGGCTGTTTGAGTTACGTAGCGCCGTTGTGCCTTGGTATGGGCCGAGGCTGTTTGAGTTACATAGCGCCATTGTGCCTTGGTGTGGGCCGAGGCTGTTTGAGTTATATAGCGCCGTTGTGCCTTGGTATGGGCCGAGGCTGTTTGAGTTACGTAGCGCCGTTGTGCCTTGGTATGGGCCGAGGCTGTTTGAGTTACGTAGCGCCGTTGTGCCTTGGTATGGGCCGAGGCTGTTTGAGTTACATAGCGCCGTTGTGCCTTGGTGTGGGCCGAGGCTGTTTGCGTTACGTAGCGCCGTTGTGCCTTGGTATGGGCCGAGGCTGTTTGAGTTACATAGCGCCATTGTGCCTTGGTGTGGGCCGAGGCTGTTTGAGTTACATAGCGCCGTTGTGCCTTGGTGTGGGCCGAGGCTGTTTGAGTTATATAGCGCCGTTGTGCCTCGGTGTGGGCTGAGGCTGTTTGAGTTACATAGCGCCATTGTGCCTTGGTGTGGGCCGAGGCTGTTTGAGTTACGTAGCGCCGTTGTGCCTTGGTGTGGGCCGAGGCTGTTTGAGTTACATAGCGCCGTTGTGCCTTGGTGTGGGCCGAGGCTGTTTGAGTTACATAGCGCCCTGTGCCTCGGTGTGGGCCGAGGCTGTTTGAGTTACATAGCGCCATTGTGCCTTGGTGTGGGCCGATGCTGTTTGAGTTATATAGCGCCGTTGTACCTTGGTGTGGGCCGAGGCTGTTTGAGTAATATAGCGCCGTTGTGCCTTGGTGTGGGCTGAGGCTGTTTGAGTTATATAGCGCCGTTGTGCCTTGGTGTGGGCCGATGCTGTTTGAGTTACATAGCGCCGTTGTGCCTTGGTGTGGGCCGAGGCTGTTTGAGTTACATAGCGCCCTGTGCCTCGGTGTGGGCCGAGGCTGTTTGAGTTACATAGCGCCGTTGTGCCTTGGTGTGGGCCGATGCTGTTTGAGTTATATAGCGCCGTTGTGCCTTGGTGTGGGCCGAGGCTGTTTGAGTTATATAGCGCCGTTGTGCCTTGGTGTGGGCTGAGGCTGTTTGAGTTATATAGCGCCGTTGTGCCTTGGTGTGGGCCGAGGCTGTTTGAGTTACATAGCGCCGTTGTGCCTTGGTGTGGGCCGAGGCTGTTTGAGTTATATAGCGCCGTTGTGCCTTGGTGTGGGCCGAGGCTGTTTGAGTTACGTAGCGCCGTTGTGCCTTGGTGTGGGCCGAGGCTGTTTGAGTTACATAGCGCCGTTGTGCCTTGGTGTGGGCCGAGGCTGTTTGAGTTACGTAGCGCCGTTGTGCCTTGGTGTGGGCCGAGGCTGTTTGAGTTATATAGCGCCGTTGTGCCTTGGTGTGGGCCGAGGCTGTTTGAGTTACATAGCGCCGTTGTGCCTTGGTGTGGGCCGAGGCTGTTTGAGTTACATAGCGCCTTTGTGCCTTGGTGTGGGCCGAGGCTGTTTGAGTTACATAGCGCCTTTGTGCCTTGGTGTGGGCCGAGGCTGTTTGAGTTACATAGCGCCTTTGTGCCTTGGTGTGGGCCGAGGCTGTTTGAGTTATATAGCGCCGTTGTGCCTTGGTGTGGGCCGAGGCTGTTTGAGTTACATAGCGCCGTTGTGCCTTGGTGTGGGCCGAGGCTGTTTGAGTTACATAGCGCCGTTGTGCCTTGGTGTGGGCTGAGGCTGTTTGAGTTACATAGCGCCATTGTGCCTTGGTGTGGGCCGAGGCTGTTTGCGTTACATAGCGCCGTTGTGCCTTGGTGTGGGCCGAGGCTGTTTGAGTTACGTAGCGCCTTTGTGCCTTGGTGTGGGCCGAGGCGGTTTGAGTTACATAGCGCCGTTGTGCCTTGGTGTGGGCCGAGTCTGTTTGAGTTACATAGCGCCGTTGTGCCTTGGTGTGGGCCGAGGCTGTTTGAGTTACATAGCGTCATTGTGCCTTGGTGTGGGCCGAGGCTGTTTGAGTTATATAACGCCGTTGTGCCTTGGTGTGGGCCGAGGCTATTTGAGTTACATAGCGCCGTTGTGCCTTGGTGTGGGCCGAGGCTGTTTGAGTTACATAGCGCCGTTGTGCCTTGGTGTGGGCCGAGGCTGTTTGAGTTATATAGCGCCCTGTGCCTTGGTGTGGGCCGAGGCTATTTGAGTTACGTAGCGCCCTGTGCCTTGGTGTGGGCCGAGGCTGTTTGAGTTATATAGCGCCGTTGTGGCTTGGTGTGGGCCGAGGCTGTTTGAGTTACGTAGCGCTGTTGTGCCTTGGTGTGAGCCGAGGCTGTTTGAGTTACATAGCGCCGTTGTGCCTTGGTGTGGGCCGAGGCTGTTTGAGTTACAGAGCGCCGTTGTGCCTTGGTGTGGGCCGAGGCTGTTTGAGTTACATAGCGCCGTTGTGCCTTGGTGTGGGCCGAGGCTGTTTGAGTTACATAGCGCCGTTGTGCCTTGGTGTGGGCCGAGGCTGTTTGAGTTACATAGCGCCGTTGTGCCTTGGTGTGGGCCGAGGCTGTTTGAGTTACGTAGCGCCGTTGTGCCTTGGTGTGGGCCGAGGCTGTTTGAGTTACATAGCGCCCTGTGCCTTGGTGTGGGCCGAGGCTATTTGAGTTACGTAGCGCCCTGTGCCTTGGTGTGGGCCGAGGCTGTTTGAGTTACGTAGCGCCGTTGTGCCTTGGTGTGAGCCGAGGCTGTTTGAGTTACGTAGCGCCGTTGTGCCTTGGTGTGGGCCGAGGCTGTTTGAGTTACGTAGCGCCGTTGTGCCTTGGTGTGGGCCGAAGCTGTTTGAGTTACGTAGCGCCGTTGTGCCTTGGTGTGGGCCGAGGATGTTTGAGTTACGTAGCGCCGTTGTGCCTTGGTGTGAGCCGAGGCTGCTTGAGTTACGTAGCGCCGTTGTGCCTTGGTGTGGGCCGAGGCTGTTTGAGTTATATAGCGCCGTTGTGCCTTGGTGTGGGCCGAGGCTGTTTGAGTTACATAGCGCCTTTGTGCCTTGGTGTGGGCCGAGGCGGTTTGAGTTACATAGCGCCTTTGAGCCTCGGTGTGGGCCGAGGCTGTTTGAGTTATATAGCGCCGTTGTGCCTTGGTGTGGGCCGAGGCTGTTTGAGTTATATAGCGCCGTTGTGCCTTGGTGTGGGCCGAGGCTGTTTGAGTTACGTAGCGCCGTTGTGCCTTGGTGTGGGCCGAGGCTGTTTGAGTTACATAGCGCCGTTGTGCCTTGGTGTGGGCCGAGGCTGTTTGAGTTACGTAGCGCCGTTGTGCCTTGGTGTGGGCCGAGGCTGTTTGAGTTACATAGCGCCGTTGTGCCTTGGTGTGGGCCGAGGCTGTTTGAGTTACATAGCGCCGTTGTGCCTTGGTGTGGGCCGAGGCTGTTTGCGTTACATAGCGCCGTTGTCCCTTGGTGTGGGCCGAGGCTGTTTGAGTTAAATAGCGCCATTGTGCCTTGGTGTGGGCCGAGGCTGCTTGAGTGGGTGCCGTATGACTCTTTTGTGGAATACACTCCATTCATACATATATGCTGGTGTTTGTGTCCTTCTTTTATTTTTCATTGTGCGGCCTAGGATAACCCTAGGCCCAGTTAGCCAGTCTGTAACAACTGGCGAGCCTGCCTACATCACCTTTTGTGTGATTACCTGAATTTGGCTGTGATTTGTTTTAAGACCAAGTTGATTGGATTTAGGTTTGGCGCGGGCCAATCTTTTTATCTGTATGCTCTGCGTTCGAATTTGATTTTGATTTGACACTTGCATGCTTTGGATTGTGTGATTTTATTTGTTGTTGATATTATGTGCTCTGTGATTTAGGTGGGTTTTTTATTTGCACAGTGATTTCACAGTTGCATGCGTTGGATTGTGAGATAATATTTTGAGTGATGTGTATGCTCTGATGGAAGTGGTTTTCTTATCTGTCCAGTTGATTTCACAATTGCATGCTCGGGAATGTGTGGTAATTGAACTGTCGTCTCAGACGATCTGCATGTTTGTATTTTTCATGTTTTGAGTTGTTTGCTCCGACAATTTGCAAGCTTGAATTTGTTGTGTTGGAGTAACTTCCATGTTTGGGGGAAGTGTCGGTTCGGACGATTGACTGTATTTTTTCATTTTTTATATTGGCCATTTGCACGCTGTTATGCATGATTTTCAAATTTGGATTGTTGAATTGAATTTGCATGGGGTTTGCACTGAAGAGGTGTAGATAGCAGGGGATAATTTGGACTACATTGTTATATTTTGACATGGAAGAGAAGCCAACCAAGGTTGACCCTTTGGCTTGGGTTGACCCATTCTGTTTGTACAAAATTGAGGCTGAAAGTCTTGGGTTGGAAGGCCTGGAATTGTCCAGATATGTACAAGAACGGGCAAGAGAAGAGAAAGAGAGAGAAAGAGAGAGAGAGAGAGAGAGAGAGAGAGAGAGAGAGAGAGAGAGAGAGAGAGAGAGAGAGAGAGAGAGAGAGAGAGAGACACAGAGAGAGAGGGAGAATCTCAAGGAGAGAGAGCGGGAAGAACGAGAGAGGCAAGAGCGCGAGAAAGAACGAGAGAGGCAATTTGAATTGGAGAAACTAAGAGTGGGCAAGGATGTGGCCACCACTCATTCAACAAAAATTGCGGAAAGACATAAATTACAATACTTTGATGACAAGACGAACGAGATGGATAGTTATCTCTTTCGTTTTGAGAAGTACGCTGGTGCAGTGGGATGGGACAGACAGGATTGGGATACGCTGCTTCCCTTTCTTTTGAAAGGGAAAGCTCTCAACACGTACCATGAGCTATCGTTGCGAGACTCCTACGACGAGCTCAAAAAGCGTTGTTGCTCACACCAGTCGCCCGGGTCAGATTGGATACTCCAGTTTTCAAGGAGGAGGTTGATGCTAGCGTCATCGATAATCCCGTGTGTGACGTCATTCTGGGTATGATTCCGGGAGCTCAGTTCCAATGCACAGAAATAGTGGGGGTTGTGCAGACGAGGGCACAGGCTCAGGCTGAGGTGAAGCCCTTCCGTCCTCTACTTATGGCGAAATGTCCTCAGTTAGACATCACCCCTCAGAGGGTGCAGTCTTTGCAGAGAGCTGATGTTTCTCTTACCCCATGCTTCCAAAAGGCAAAAGACCAGCATCGAGAGGAGGTATCTCGAATTATCGTTTCTATTCAGATCAGAGACGGTCTCTCGTACCTACAATTGATTCACAAGTCTCATGGCTCGATGAGTTGTCAATTGGTGGTTCCCGTGGAATTGCGCCAGTCGGTACTTATTGCGGTTCATGACAGTACCTTCTCGGATCATCAGGGAATTCATAGTACCATGAACGGTTTGAAACGCTTTTACTATTGGCCGGAGGTCCGTAGGGATATGGCGCTCTACTGTCGCTGTGTGGGGTGTGTCAGAGGACTGCTCCTAAAGCGAGGGTGGAGCCCGTTCCCTTGCAGAAGACTCCACTCATTGATACCCCGTCCCAAAGGGTGGTCGGTGATATCGTGGGCCCATATACTCCTCTCTCTTCCAGGGGATACAAGTAGAGGGACGTGTTTTTTTTACATTGTTACGTCTATCACTCAACCCACAGGGGCAAGGGGTGGGGGTGGGAATAGGGGTCATCTGTCAGAACCACTGGTTGTGAAACTTTTAGGGTCTTGCCACAGTAGATTGATTGCGGCTGCTCTGTGCTCCCTAGAGAAGCTTTTAGGAACGGGATTTTCATTCTCAAGAAAAGTCGGACAGCCAGTGGCTCAGCGAAACAAACGTTCTGCATTTAAGAAAGAGGCGGGAAAGGGGGTAGGGTTGGAGTGGGGGGACAGCAGTGTACAGAGCCAGAATGTGTGCGAGAAATACAAATGTAATGCTAGGAATTGACACCATCAAATCATCCATTGTTAAGTTTGTTATGTTCGGATATAGGTACAACACAAATGTTGGGGAAACTGACGATATTTACTCGATTGAATATCATAAGATGACCGACAGAACTCCCTAAACCCGTTGTACTAAACGCTGTACGCATCGCTCGCAATGTCGCGAGAAACTGCTGTCGCGTGTAACATCGATACACGCTTCCACAAAGTCTTTCAATGGTGGTTGAAATCTTCGTTCATGTAGCTGCTTTACAAAATGTTGTGACCTCGTTAGAGCTCAATATGTTTTTTTCTATCCCAGCGTGCGTCACTGTGGCAGCCATATTGGAATCGCGATTCGTACTAGTGAAGCTGGAGCATTAGTGGAGTTCTGCACTTGGGAGGTATTTTTGGCTGACGCTCGCCACGTGACACAAAATAGAACTGTTTCTATTTCATTCCGCACCCTTTGTGCGTCTTGGCAGCGTCTCTTGCTGCAGGTGTGGCAAGCGATGAGCACTGCACAGGAAGCCTCGTTTAGAGAGCGTCAGTGTGGAACGTGTGGAATCGTGTCGTGCATAACGAGATTGGGCACAGCGTTTACCAAAGCGGTGATCTTGGGGAGGGGGGGGAGGGGGGGATTGGGGGGAGGGGGGAGGGGGGGAGGGGGGGGATGGGGGGAGGGGGAGGGGGTAGGGGGGAATCGATGTAGCAGTAGAGTGCATCGAATTTTGAAGACAAACATTTGGATCCTTCAAGCCTCAATAGAAATGTGATGTAAAGGCTTCTAAAGATACTTGCACCGACGAATGATTCTCAGACTACTGTAGGTTTCAGTCTCTTGAACGATTTATCGAATCTCCAGTGGAACCCAACGGCATGCCCTATAGTCTAGCGTTATGCAAACTTCTTCCAGACGCCCTACTTTACTTCAGAATGATGAGAAGCAGAACAAGCACTGTGAATGCAGAACTTCATCCACGGCGACGATATACAGAACTTCGCAGGACTGAAATCGCTCCAATTTGCCTGGAAGCGACTGCAAAGCGAGTGCGCTGGCACTGCACGTAAGTGGACGCTGGTGTGTCCTTTGCTTCTTGTGTCTTTGTTCCTCTGAGTAAGACAGGGTTTGACAGGAACATGTTTTTACCTCATGTGTGAGCAGTTGTATCAAGGAAAACCTTGTCTCTTGTATACAGTATCTCAATTGTTTCATGACTGACAACATTCTCTCAATTTATGGTGTTTCACCGATTCACTTTTGCTAGTCAGCCACAAGAACAGCACAAACCCCTGCTTTGTCATCCGGTGAAAAAAAGGAGGACAGCTATATAGATTTCGCACTTATTGCCGAGTAACGCTAGATCCATTATGGCGATGAGTGGAGACTGTTGAATTGCCTCATCAGGGCATGTTTCACCACGAACACCATTGAAAATGTTTCATTGACACAAACATGTTTCTGTATCAGAGGCAGAAGCAGCCTGTTCTTGTTCTCGCCGTGAGCGACAGCTCTAATAATAGATAGCACGCAAGGACATTGCAATGAGCTGCACACCCTGATGTTCGATAAGACTCGCGAGAACGTGCATTGTTCGGTCACCTAATCAAGTGCATCTTCATACAAACATATAGTTCGTGATCTGCTTGCAAGGAAGCCCGGAGACCTGCGTCGATGGTAAACGACCACCCACTACGAAAACAGATATTTACACTTTGTAATCTCAGCCGTGATGAATGACGGACACCGTGGCTGAAGGAAGGGGAAAGGGTGGAGTCTTGGGCTTTTAGAAGGACAAGGTTGGTGCTGCTTTGGTGCGTTCAAAGACCTATCAGCTTTAACATTAAGCCAGTCCGCTTGAGGGTGATAGAGAGAAATTGAGAGAGAAAGAAAGAGAGAGAGAGAGAACAAATGAACACACGAACAAATGGTTTTATCGTGGGGGCCTCCGGCCCGATACAAATCACAAACAGTTGCACACGCACAGAGAGAGAGAGAGAGAGAGAGAGAGAGAGAGAGAGAGAGAGAGAGAGAGAGAGAGAGAGAGAGAGATTGATTGATTGACTTTATTTCGGCCGACGACCCATCATTGATTACATTATGTACATGACTGTGTAAAATATCTGGCATTTTCTTACATAATCAAATAATGTGTAAAATGTATTATGTGTAAATACGTTATGGACAAGTTAGAATTTACGTGAATTGCAAGTCTCACAACTAATAGCTGTACTTCATAATATCATTAGATTTTTTTGCATAAACTTTCTCATACAAGGATCTATACAGTGTTTTGACTTCATAATTCAGTGGATGGGATAGGGGGTTGTTAGGCATCTCTTAAATATATACAGCAGTTGATTTCTACTTTGCATTTTAAAATAAGTTGGTCTTTGTCTTGAATGTGTACTTTATATCACACCTATATCATCCTTTTTCCACATGTACATATATTCGCGCATTGGGTTTTTATATAAAGTTTTCATCAGAATAATGTACAGTGTCAATTAATTAATTCAGTAGTTGTGGTTGATGAGCTTCTTCTACCGCCTGGTTGCGCAGTTTCATAGCATAAAAGATGAACATAGCTACGTCCCTTGTTTTACATACACCACGGCCATTGACCATATATTTCAATGTTGGATGGACAGTCATTCGAGTATACTTTGTTATGTATTTATTTCTAATTTCGTCATATTTAGAGCATTTGAACAGAAAATGTTCGTAATTTTTAGTTTCATTTGGGCAAAATGGGCACCTGGTATCTGACACTTGGACATTAGTGTATCGTTTATTTATATTTAGTTCATTTATTCCCAATCTAAATCTGACAAATACATCCCTGAATTTTTAAATATTTATTTCATTGAGATAATTCTCAGCTATAAGTTTTTCTTTATACGTCTTGTATACCGAGAATCGTTGACTGCTGCCAAGTTTGGCACACCATTCCTGATAGAAGCAGTCTTGGAGTCTTTGTTTCAGGTATCGTAGGAAGGTTACCCCGCCTGCGGTTCCACTGTTCTGCCACACAAAACCATAACCACATTTGTTTAAACATTCTTTTACCGCGTAAGGCCAGTTGAATCTTTCTGGTATGTTTGATTTCAGCAGCATAAGATACGCCTGTTTGGGTAACCTGTCAATAGGCATAGCGCTGTCTCAACCAGAATTTGATTGCTTTCATCGTACTATTTACAGACAAAGAATATCTTCCTATTTCTCCATATATCATACTATTTGGAGATCTAGCTTCTACGTTTAAAAATCTTTTACCAGCAAACATGTGCATCTTTTCCACATTCTCTTGTCTATATAGACCCCAAATTTCTGCACCATATAATAATGTGGGTTGTATTTGAGCATCAAATAACCTGAAATAAACCTCTGTGTTCATGCTACGAAAACGCCACTTTGTACTCAGGAGTTGCACAATCTTGTTTGGTCCTTACTGCTTGTTTCTCGAGAGCCCCCTTTATGGACAGTTTTATCGTAAATGCAAATCCCAGGTATTTGTAAGCATTCACAACTTCAAGTTTCTTCCCATCTAGCTGCCATCTTTCCCCTTGTGTTAGGTGTCCCCCTCGACGAAAAACCATTACCTTAGTTTTATTAGAATTTACATGAAGACCAATCTCTTTGGATATGTACTGCAGATTACTAATTTGGCATTGAAGTCCTGCTGGTGTGGTCGACAGCAGCACAATGGCATCAGCAAATACAAACAAGAATAATTTTGTCAAACCAGAGACCACCTGCACTCCGTGTCTTCCATGCGTCCTCACACAGAGAGAGAGAGAGAGAGAGAGAGAGAGAGAGAGAGAGAGAGAGAGAGAGAGAGAGAGAGAGAGAGAGAGAGAGAGTCAATCGTTCTGAGGAATAAACAGAAGTATGCAAAAATGGCGCCCTCCAGCGCCCATAACTATGGACACTTCCGTACGCTGTTCTCTTTGCCTTATTTACTCTGCGCTTCTGAGTTTGGTCTGGAATCTCAGTTTCCGCCTCTCTGCCTCCTTCGTCAGAATCGATTCTTCACAATGCCCTGCACGTGCACGTGCACGTGTGCGTTTACATATTTTGTGTGCGTGCGTATGTGTGTGTGTGTGTTTGTGTGTATGTGTGTGTGTGTGTGAGTGTGTGTGCGTGTGTGTGTGTGTGTATGTGTGTGTATGTCTGTGTTTTTGTGTTTGTGCGTGTGTGCATGCACTAATGCGTGCGGG
>JAWQFJ010027403.1:60000-72500 GCA_034096865.1 Theodoxus fluviatilis
CTAAGAGAGGAGCAAATATCCCACGTGTAGTGTAAGGCATCAGGCACTAAGAGAGGAGCAAATATCCCACGTGTACTGTAAGGCATCAGGCACTAAGAGAGGAGCAAATATCCCACGTGTACTGTAAGGCATCAGGCACTAAGAGAGGAGCAAATATCCCACGTGTACTGTAAAGCATCAGGCACTAAGAGAGGAGCAAATATCCCACGTGTAGTGTAAGGCATCAGGCACTAAGAGAGGAGCAAATATCCCACGTGTACTGTAAGGCATCAGGCACTAAGAGAGGAGCAAATATCCCACGTGTAGTGTAAGGCATCAGGCACTAAGAGAGGAGCAAATATCCCACGTGTACTGTAAGGCATCAGGCACTAAGAGAGGAGCAAATATCCCACGTGTACTGTAAGGCATCAGGCACTAAGAGAGGAGCAAATATCCCACGTGTACTGTAAGGCATCAGGCACTAAGAGAGGAGCAAATATCCCACGTGTACTGTAAGGCATCATACACTAAGAGAGGAGCAAATATCCCACGTGTACTGTAAGGCATCAGTCACTAAGAGAGGAGCAAATATCCCACGTGTACTGTAAGGCATCAGGCATTAAGAGAAGAGCAAATATCCCACGTGTACTGTAAGGCATCAGGCACTAAGAGAGGAGCAAATATTCCACGTGTACTGTAAAGCATCAGGCACTAAGAGAGGAGCAAATATCCCACGTGTACTGTAAAGCATCAGGCACTAAGAGAGGAGCAAATATCCCACGTGTACTGTAAGGCATCAGGCACTAAGAGAGGAGCAAATATCCCACGTGTACTGTAAGGCATCAGGCACTAAGAGAGGAGCAAATATCCCACGTGTACTGTAAGGCATCAGGAAGAGTGAAGCCAGGAGGAGGCGGAGGCGGGAAGACAAGAAGAGATGGAGGAGGAAGAGGGAGCAGACTGCAACTCCCTCTCAGCCCTCAAAGTTTGTAGAGAACTGAACCGAATGGAACCAAACCAAACCGAACCGAACTGAACTGAACTGAACTGAACTGGATTGAACGGAACTGAACTGAACGGAATTGAACTGAACTCAACCGAATAGAACCGAACCAAACCGAACCGAACCGAACCGAACCGAACTGAACTGAACTGAACTGAACTGAACTGAACTGGATTGAACGGAACTGAACTGAACGGAACTGAACTGAACTGAACCGAATAGAACCGAACCAAACCGAACCGAACCGAACCGAACCGAACTGAACTGAACTGAACTGAACTGGATTGAACGGAACTGAACGGAACGGAACTGAACTGAACTGAACCGAATAGAACCGAACCGAACCGAACTGAACTGAACTGAACTGAACTGAACTGGATTGAACGGAACTGAACTGAACAGAATTGAACTGAACTGAACTGAATTGAACTAAACTGAACTGAATTGAACGGAACGGAACGGAACGGAACTGAATTGAACTGAATTGAACTGAATTGAACTGAACCAAACTAAACTGAACTGAATTGAACGGAACGGAACGGAACTGAATTGAACTGAACTGAATTGAGCGGAACGGAACTGAATTGAACGGAACGGAACTGAATTGAACGGAACGGAGCTGAATTGAACTGAACTGAACTAAACTGAACCGAATTGAACGGAACGGAACGGAATTGAACGGAACGGAACTGAATTGAATTGAACGGAACGGAATTGAGCGGAACGGAACGGAATTGAACGGAACGGAACTGAATTAAACGGAACGGAACGGAACGGAATTGAACTGAACTAAATATATCGGAACTGAACTGAACTGAACTGAACTGAACTGAACCGAATTGAATGGAACGGAACTGAATTGATCGGCACGGAACTGAATTGAACAGAACGGAACGGAACTGAATTGAACGGAACTGAACTAAACTGAACTGAACTGAACTTTATTGCATGGGCCATCGAACCATTACAAATGCAAACGATCTTGACAATTCCTTGTATTATACAGTGTGTTGGTTACAACACATACAACATGCTAGTAAACTATACTTGCAACAGCAAAACACATTTTCATAATACATGTAGTGCCACCACTCGGCTATTTATGTTGGCCGCCATAATTTGATATCAAGGGGCATGCAGAGAAGAAACCACAATGAAAACGGGTCTGCGTTTGCGAATGGCCACAGCCGAGCCTCAGTTCTGGTAACTGAAAACTGCAGCTGTGCCTCCTTTTAATCTGGCCCGGAGGGAAGCGAGCGAGTTCCGCTCCATTTGGGTGATTCAAGCACCAGGAGGAAGGGAGGACCTGCGGTAAAAACCCTAATGGGAAAAGCATGGCTCCTACGCTTCCCAGATCGGGAGGCACGATGTACGTCAAGCAAACGGGAAAATGTGGGGATTGTTCCCGAATACAATCAAACGCGAAAGGTGGGGGCAGTTTCGAATTTACAATACGGAAATGACGCCGCAAACACATGTTACTGAACAATACCAAATGTACAAGGAAAGAAAAATTCGGGGAGGCACGATGTACGTCATTCAAACGGGAAAGGTTTGGGGCTGTTCCCAAAATACAAGCAAACGTGACAGTGGTGCAGTTCCGAAATCACAAGTCAGAAACAACGCTGCAAACACATGTCAACGAAAAATCGCAAATGTACAAGGAAAGAAGAATCGGGGACGGGGAGGCACTATGCACATCAGTCCAACGTGACAAAAGTGGGGCTGTTCCGAAAACAATCAAACGTAAAGGTGGGGCAGTTCCGAAATTACCATTCGGAATCTCATGTCATGAATAATCCCAAATGTAAAAGGAAAGAAAAATTTGGGGGGTGGGGGTGGGAGTGGGGGAGGTGGGGGGGGGGGGGGGGGGGGGGCACGAAGGGCGTCAATCAAACGTGACGCCAGTGTGACTGTTCCAAAAATACAAATTGTAAACGACGCCGGAAACACATGTCAATGCAAACTGAATGTACAACAGCCCAGAAACGTGTGTGTGTGTGTGTGTGTGTGTGTGTGTGTGTGTGTGTGTGTGTACACGTGTGTATGTGTGTGTAGAAATTACTCAATTTGATAATTATTCCCGCAAGAAAGGGAACTGCGAAAGGATGGGTGGCTGGAGGCGCTTGAGGGCGGATATTGAAATGAGAAAAGTTTATACTCGCAAAAATGGCCCGGAAAGCGTTCTCTCTCCGTTCTGGAACTGGAATGAGCGTGTGTCACCCTTAGCGTGTGAAGGGGGGCCAGCGCATGCGCAGTGCCCGTTCTGCCCAGGGAAAAATTCCAAGTTCCCCGGGTCACAGCTACCTTTTGTATCCTCACAACAGAGAGATACATAAGATATTCACAACTGTGACGCGTGACTACAACTTCTCAGAACTGTATTATTATGATTTAAAACGTAACCACAGGCAGGCTACTTACATCGTTTGTTAAGCAGAGGGGATGACAACAACTTAGCCAGAATAGCCACATTGAATCCGTTTTCTGCAGAACTTAAGTTTGTTTAGAGTGCGACAAAGACTGCCACGCCAGAGAGAGCTCCTCAGTCACTGCAGATGGTGTCCCCGAGCCATCGGACCTACAGACACGCCATTCTAGTCCACTGGAGACTTCGCGTGCCGGCGAAAGAGTCTCTAGCACAGTTCATATCACGTGATGAAATGAGTACGTCCGGAATATGCAAATGAGGGTCACACGAGAGGCTTGTGAGATAGCCCTTTGCTCCCTGACATACGCCGTTAAAGTAGTTCTGAGACTATTTCGCACAAAACTAATACATTACGCTTGTTGAGGCAATACACAAGCGTTTATTTGATAAAATAAAATACCTGTGTTGAAATGGAAACATGTTTTGACATCTGAATGATTTCTGTAAAAAGTGGAGGGAGGGGAGTATCCGGAGCGAACTATTTTTGGCGCAATGTTCAAATACGAAGGGTCAAGTCTACTACGCATTCATTGCGTACTGCGCCAGAGTCACTACTGAATCGGGTTCACAGAATGCAGAGATGCTACCACTGTCTTTTGAGACAAACGGCTGCCTACTACTACTACTACTACTACTACTACTACTACTACTACTACTACTACTACTACTAGTACTTCTACTGCTGCTGCTGCTGCTGCTGCTTTTATTCCTACTACTACTACGACGACTACTATTACCACCAGCAGCACCACCGTCACCACCACCACCACCACCACCATCACCACCGTCACCACCACCAGCACCACCATCACCATCACCACCACCACCACCACCACCACCACCACCACCACCACCACCACCAACACCACCACCACCACTACCACCACCACCACCACCACCACCACCACCACCACCACCACCACCACCACCACCACCACCACCACCACCACCACCACCACCACCACCACCACCGCCATCGCCACCACCACCATCACCACCACAAGCACCACTACCACCAACACCACCACACTACCACCACCACCACCATCGCCATCAGCTCCACCACCACCACTATCACCACCACCACCATTACCGCCACCACCATTACCACCACCACCACCGCCACCACCACAGCACCACCACCACCACCACCACCACCATCAGCTCCACCACCACCACTATCACCACCACCACTGCCACCACCACCACCACCACCATTACCGCCACCACCATCACCACCACCATCACTACCACCTCCATCACCACCACCACCACCACCACTTCCATTGCCACCACGACCACCACCACCACTACTACTACTTCTACTATTGCAACAAGACTCAAGTTTCGCGACAGAGCATTTCGTGACCAATCCACAGTAGCCTATTGCTCCGGTAGTGATTTCGTCATGTCCGGGTCAGGTGTTCTAAAAAAACAAATCCATGGATAATTTTCCTACCACGCAGTACGGACTAAAGTAGTTTGTTTATTACAATAAAAGCATACTGCCAAAAAGTCAATGCAGTTAGGGCAGCAAGAAAGAGCTCCACTCGACAGAAGTAAACATCATTGTGGGTAGCAGCCCCACAGAATAACAATGACCAGTGAGTCGACACCCAAGGCGCCTATAGGAGCGGAAGTCACGCGGGGGTGGAAATCGTCAACAAATTCGTAAACGTGTTGACGGCACTAATCGCCGCAAAGCCACCGAGGGACAGACCAAAGCCTATTGACTGGTCACTCTCGGACCGACTGAGGAAATGCCCTCTACCCAGTCACTCCGAGCTATACTCTCTGACCGCGAGACCTTTATGTGACTGAAAGCTTGCCTACGTGACTTGTACCGTGTCTGCACAGAATCATTGACACTAACCTGTCTTCTTGTGCGCGGCGCTGATTTTCAGAGTGTTGGAAATTTCTCTGCGGCTCAGACTCACTTTTTTTCCTGAAGCAGCGCTGTCAGCCTTGTTAATTTGGACACATACATGTCTTAATTTGCAATGAGCGTATACCAAAATTAAGAGTATCACGTTTTGCCAGAGCACCGTTTCATGGAAAGAGAAGAAAATAGAGCTCTATTTGAACACGCCAGACGAGAAAGAGTGGTCGAGGACGATTTTCAATGAACCTCTTTCGAGAGGAATAATATAAGAATACGGACATGTTCATGTGATGGCAATGATGTTGGAGTTTCACGGACTATCAGCCACTGTGAGCTATTTGATGCCGTTGACCACGAACAATATTCCATCCATCCCAGCCGTACGGTTGAGCCAGACCGTCTGAACCGATGATATGACAGATCGTGCATCACAAGAAACGTACGGATGAAACGGCTGGGACTATCAGGTTCGAATCGCCCGCTCCGAATAGATCAGATCGTGGTGTGTTAGAAACATATGTCTCAGAAATGTCAATCAATGAGCGTTCTTTTTCGAGTGCACACCCATGTACACAACAATAAATTTTGTCTAATTGGGAAGTGAAGGACGTTATTTAAGGTTTGGAAGTTCACTGTACATAATCACTGATGAGAACTTATCACTGACAGAGTAACACAAAATGAACATTCAAACTTCCAAAGATTATTAAAATGTATTCCATTTCAACTAACTGAAGCGCAATTACTTTATCAAAACGCCGCGTCAAAGTGCGTGTTAAAGCACAGGTGATGTATCGAATATTACTAGACATAGATTTGGAATGATCGATTTGTAAGGCATATGATATGATTCGACATTGAACTGAGTACGATGACATCAGCTTCGATGTTGATATCTCGACAGTTACCTGGCGGAAGCAAGGGCTTTTAGGCAAGCCTGACAGACGAAACTACAAACTGCGGTATAAGGTATCCGACCCGCTAACATCGTCAATGCTGTATTCTGGAGGGTAGATCTTTTGGCCCTGCAGGTGTAACCGATTTCCTATCTTCCATAGAATGTGGCCACAGCGTTCTGATAGATCCTTCTCAGGACACAGATCATATTCTGCCATTCTATCTCGATTCCTTTGTTCGTATCGGTGGAACCACAGGTCGATATCTTCACTACGTAGAGCGTGAGGGATTGACCATATTCTGTCAGAATTGGAGGTAATCCGTGTTTCGACGTTCTCGGACTGAAAATGATGTAAAACTGATCTATAAAAAGACAGTAAAGGCTTGGTGGTGAATAACAAGAACATGTGGACTTCACCTGCTCTTATACTATCCAGCTCTGGTGCTTGTCTAATCATTGATCTCACATACTGTAGTTTACAAAGGACGATAGGGAGGGTGTTAAACATCATTCATTCATTCGTTCAACAATTCATTCAACAATGCATTCATTCATTCAATCAAACATTCATTCATTCATTCATTCCAGACAACTTGAGGTGTTTTCTTGAGAAACAAAAGATGCTGTCTTCTGTTGGGGATGGGAAAATGAGAAAGGAAAAGTCTTTGTCAGAGCTTTGTTCCAAACGAAAAAAGGTTTCCATCTATCACGATGGAACTTTTACTTCTAGACAGACAGACAGACGGACGGACGGACGGACGAACAGACAGACAAACAGGCAGGCAGGCAGACAAAACGGCAGGCAGGCAGGCAGAAAGACAGGCAGTTTTACAGAAAGTTGAGAGAGAGAGAGAGAGAGAAAGAGAGAGAGAGAGAGAGAGAGAGAGAGAAAGAGAGAGAGAGAAAGAGAGAGAGAGAGAGAGAGAGAGAGAGAGAGAGAGAGAGAGAAAGAGAGAGAGAGAGAGGGAGGGGGGGAGGGAGGGAGGGAGGGAGGGAGGGAGGAAAGGAGGGAGGGAAAGAGGGAGGAATGAATGAATATCTCTTTTGTGAAGTCGTGACATTCAGACAATGCTAACCACGGACATTAGGACAATGAACCGGGATGGGTTCGTGCTACAAACATTGCCTCCAATCTACGTCTCTCCGTTCCACTGCGCGGCACGCAATACGTAATTAACGCAGATGGTCAACCGAGATTATTGTAAGGACTCCACAGAGGGATCACACCTTTTCCTTCAAGGTTGCAACATGGTTTTAACAACTGCCAGAAAACCTATAAGCCGACTATAAATTTCAAACAGCATCAACATGACACACTTGGCTCACAATGCAGTCACTCCGGGCGGCTCTTGTTCTGAAAGAACTATTCTCATGTGGGTTGAAACTGAATATGGCCAACGAGGCGCCCTTTCCGAAGCCCCGCAGACTGACTCTGCAGTCATTGGAGCGGATCTAAGCTTTGGGGGTGGACCGCCTGGTATCAGGAGCGGGAAGAATATCGCATTCCGCACCTTCTCGCTCCCCTCAGCCAAAGACAGACCGACAGAAGACAACGACCGAGCCCCGACCTAGACAGCCAAGGGTGCCAGTCATTATTCATCACGCACCTGTCCCAGGGTAAATTAACACCTGGCAGATCCTTGGGCGCGCCCGTCATTCCTCAATTAGTTTACCAGGTCCCAGTTAGCTCTACCCGAAGTTGTCTCATATCTGTCGTATACATCGTGTCAATTTTTGTGAGAGCAGGAAACACGGGAAAATGTACATTATAAGATAAATTGTGAGGGCTATATGTTAGTAGTTTTTTTACGACAGATGAGCATTGAAATTTATTTTGGAATGGATAAGGGGACGCGGGGACATGTTTCGTCTTGTACGTGGATAGACTCCGTGTCTTTATGGATGATTTGGAACTCTGAACACAAATGGCTGGATTTGCGTCTGTATGAATCCTGAATACTCTGTGGGCATTTATCACATGATGTAGTCCCCCAGATGAATTCAATTTACGGCTGCTGTCTCTGGAAGCCCCCCTCTTCATCTGGAACCCATGGTCAAGGAGCTTTCGGGGCCTGCTTCAGTGGCTCCATTACAGGAGGCCACAAGCAGCGCAAATCTCCAGTGTGGAATGTCCACTAAATAAAGGTGGCTGCCTGTGTACGGCGCCTGCTGGACTGCCACACCCACAGCCAAGCAGTTTCCTGCAGCTGCCCTGTCACCTTCCTAACAGTGTTGGACCCTGTCCCCAGGCACAGTAGGGAACGGATGTATCTTCGGCTGCTTGACGGAGCTGCTGCGTAGTGACCCGAAAGCGCAGCAACCAGGAGCGGGTTTGAAAATAGGTAGTCGATCTTGGTCGCAAGATCATGCTTCGCAGTAAGAGCTAGCTAAAAAAAAAATACCCAACGTGACGAACTATTGCGCATGCGTAGACGTCACGACAAGAGGTGAACTAGCCACATGTCAATGGCCGACGTGTTGCCGGTTCATTCAGAAAACGCTCTATTTCGACATACTAGCAACCCACCCAAAGAAAATATAAGCCATGCACAGCATTAATTTATCAAAGGTGTATGTTGAATGCATTAATAGATCGTGAAACCTCCTACAGTTTACACATCGAATGCAGGTCAACGCATCCACGCCGAACATTTGTCTCCAAGATGGCGGCGCGCACTGTACTCATGCTGTCCGCCATCTTGAATCTTAAAAGGAAGCACCTCTCAATCTGCCTCGCTCAATCTACGCTCGTCTACGATTGGCTCGATAGCAAGCAAAGAATGAAACTGCCCATTCGGCGAGATCTGCGTAGATCTACCGAGATCTTCGCATTTTGAAACCCGCCCCAGGGGTCACAGCTGATGAAGGAGAAGTAAGCGGTGGCGGCCCCACGTTGTATTCTTGTCGCAAGGGATGACGCTGCACAGTGGAATGTCACTTGGAAAAGCAAGTGCGATGGATCGATTTAGCGAACTTGTCACCCTGACTGTAGCCTTCATTTTGAATTCTGAACAAGAGAGCTGGGATTTCCTCTGTGGACGTCATTTCCTATCACCTTTGTTTGATGCCCACAAGACGCCCTCTGGTGATATTTTGTGCCGCTAAGGACCGCCCCGAGGAGCCTACTGGAATAACGCCCCGAAAGCTCGATGACCAGGGGTCCCAAGCAGACATCTAGTGGCGGCTGCTGCATGCGATTATCGTCGCGAAAATCGGCAACTTTTGGGGGCGACAATTCGTATGCGAGATTGATATGAAACCTAGCATGATGCGAAACAGATACTAGTGGTGGCATCTTTCTGTTATGAGTCAAAAATCGAAAACCATGACGCAAGAGCTTTAAATCCAAAAGTACACATTGATTTACTCCTCGATTTACATTATTTTCGGTTTTTCTCTAGCTTTGTTTCAATTAACTACTATCTCTGGGATGCTCCGTTTTAGGGGATGATCTGTAAGAAACGCAAAAACTTTGTGCAAAACGGAAAAGGATGGTATAAATAGTCACAATGACAATGCAAATGAATTTAAAGAAATCTAAAGGTTACATTGTAATGAAAAACCG
Organism: Theodoxus fluviatilis; assembly: GCA_034096865.1. Taxonomy (NCBI): domain Eukaryota; kingdom Metazoa; phylum Mollusca; class Gastropoda; order Cycloneritida; family Neritidae; genus Theodoxus; species Theodoxus fluviatilis. Next base: position 69,759 of record JAWQFJ010027403.1, read on the forward strand.
TTGTGTTACGTTTTGCAAAAGTAGTTGAAAACTGAAAATATTCCGAATAAATTATGTGCATTTGAATTCCCATGGTAAATGCAATTTCTAATTCTAAAAATATTTGTTATTCGCTCATAAAAACGTAAAGGGAATATTTAATTTAGTGACTGATCAAGGACAGTGTATCGTACAATGGAATCCAAGAAACTAAGGTTAGAAAACATATCCGCAATATATTCCTTTACCCCTAGTCGTTCATTTAATCACTACATCTCTATTCATTTCACCACTTGGGAATATACCTTTCTTTCAAGAGACGGCTGGAAGACCTTCCCGAAGAGAACGCACAGAGGGATGCGCCAGGAAAGACGGGCGAGCCTGATAGATCAGTCAGTGCAGTGCTCGTTGTCGCCTCCAGGTTTTTACGCGAGCGAGAATCGCCTGCTGCCTGCCACTTAGGTCAAAGAGAAGAAGGAGGGGGAATTATCTGTTGTTTTGAATGGTTTCTGCTCACGCCTGTTCAGTTCTGTCGCCTTCGCGGTGTGTGGTGTTTTTGCAGCTTGGCGTGCCGCTTTGTGATTGCCATGCAAGATGGCCCGAGGGCCCAATGCTTGCTGCTTCGATTGGGGGCCTCTGGCTTTGATGATCCTAAGGATCGACCGGTTACTGACACGACACAACAAGTCTCGCCTGGGGACGAGTAAACAGTTTGTCGTTGACACGTCTGTCCCCGTCTTTCCTCTCCTCTCCGATTCCCCACCCCCACCCCCCGCCCAGACCTTCCCCCCAACCCCTCTTCATTCCCCTCTTCCCACCCCCTCTCCCACCCCCTCTCCCACCCCCTCTCCTACTCCCTCTCCCACCCCCTCTTCCCACTCCCTCTTCCACCCATCTCACTCCATTAAACTGGACACCGGCCCTCTTCCCACTTCTCACCGCCACCCCTACCACCTTTAAAACACACCCTTCTCACCCCTCAGCCCCCCCCCCCCCCCCCTCTCTATTACACTATTCTCCTCTCTCTTTTTCTCCCACCACTACCACCCTCCCCCTTCCCCACATCATTCCACTTAAACAGCACATTCTTTTCTATGAACAACACCATTCAACAACAATTTACCTTGAAATGTTTTGCCATTGAAACTTTCTTTGAAAATCTGTCATTCCATGCAAATGTAACAAGTTGCACAGAAAATGTTTTGATGCTGTTAAAACATTTTAGAATCTGTTGAAGGTGACACAGCCTTGAATCAGTTTCTGAGGGATTCTACAGTCTACATCATTTCGCGTAACTCTGTCTTGATGAGATGATGAAACCACTTTACAGCTTTGCACACCCAAGTAGAACTGTTCAACTCCATGGTAGCTGCTCTTTGAGTGACGTTAACAGCTGCCTGTGTCATAGGTTCCATTCTGAAGTCAGTCCCCAAAGTTCTGCCACATGGTTTCTTGCATAGCTCGATCACAGAAAATGAAATATTGTTTTCAACAAATGGCACATGACTACAACACTTTATCTTCTCCAAGATAATCGGCATGCACAGTTTGGATAAGAAAGAACAAAGTCAGAGAAAACATATTTCGCGAGATGCCTTGTGTATGAGTAATTGATTGGTGTCAAGAAGTTGGAAGTACAAATCATCCCATAAAATTCTATGGTCTTCGGGCCACACCCTGCTGAGAACTCTGTGGTACTGAAGCATATGGCAACATTCACTTCACCGATTAAGGTCGCTTTCGGCAGAAAGGCCTCATTGATCTGTAGCTACATGCGGGCTCAGACTGGGGACAGCAAAGCGAACCGCCCTTGCGCTCCATCAAGTAATTTCCGCTTGTTCCGCATCCGCCCATGAGACCTTCTAATGTTGGAGACTGACGAAAATATCTCTCTCTCTCTCTCTCTCTCTCTCTCTCTCTCGCTTGCTCTCACTCTCTCTCGCTTGCTCTCTCTTTCTCTCTCTCTCTCTCTGTGTCTCTGTCTGTCTCTCTCTGTCTCTCTCTCTGTCTGTCTATCTATCTCTGTCTGTCTATCTCTCTCTTTCTCTCTCTCTGACTCTCTCATTCTGTCTGTTTGTCTGTCTGTCTGTCTGTCTGTCTGTCTGTCTGTCTGTCTGTCTGTCTGTCTGTCTCTCTCTCTCTCTCTCTCTCTCTCTCTCTCTCTCTCTCTGTGTTTGTGTATGTGTGTGTGTGTGTGTGTGTGAGTGAGTGAGTGATCTTGCACAGGTAAGATAGGCAGGCAAGCAGACATACAGACAGACACAAATACATTGTTTTACAAATAGACACAGAGCAAAAACAGATATGAAGACGAACACACGCTTAGGCATACGCAATGATTGAGTAAAAAAAAGGGACAGACCATGAATAAAGATATATAAACAAAGGTGTGCACAAAGTCATGCAGATGGACGGAGACAATGACAGGTACGCAGACCTGATGGACCAACCAACAAGGTTTGCTTCTTCTCCATCATATATCTCTGTAAACAGGAGCTTTGGAATGGAGTGTGGTCACGTGGCCTTTGTGACCAGTGAGCAGGGCACTCATGGCAGCGGTTTCCACAAACCCTGGACGGCAGAATGAACGCTATTGAAATTGCCTGCCTCCTCCGGGTATTTCACCTGCATTCATAGAACACAATGGCCTTTGGGCTTCTATTTCCAACCTCGACCTATCCCCCCCACCCCCCAGTCTCTGACCCCTTTCCCCACTCCCTCCTCCTATCTGCTCCACTTCTCTCCCACCAGCCCCACCCCTCC